>VYZW01059614.1:4380-17123 GCA_013401315.1 Balaeniceps rex | reverse complement strand
TAAAGTTTTGAATGAATGTTGTAATTTTGACAGGAGTGCTATAAATTAATGATCCTTAACGACAGCATATTTCACATCATGAAGGGCCATTTAAGAAACAATTCTTTGGAACTTCCAATTTGTAATGCTTCCTCTTCCTCCTCACCAGGACTATGGGGATCACAGAGGCCAAGCAGGTCAAGAAATGCTAGCAGTTTGTCTAGGAGATGGCTTATATTTTTTTAATTTAATATTTTTTGTGTAGTATATTTAGTATGACTACTTAAGACTAAGGTATCAAGCAAAATTAGTAAATTCTAATTAAGTTTGTCTCATCTCAAAGTCATCTGAAGGTTGGTAGGAAGGACAATGGTTCAGTGCTATTAAGCTGCAGAAATGGGGAGAGCTGGGGATTTATAATTCAAAGCAACATTTTTTGAGATTGATGTCAGTGTGGGCTGTCAAACTGAAAAAAGGATTCCTGCACGAATACAGAATTCTATCAGCATGCTTGAATTTGAATTTCCTGTGATTACTCAAGGNTTGAATTTCCTGTGATTACTCAAGGGCATGGTAAATCTCTCACGACGATTACAATGGTCCTGTGCTGTGGTCAGTGAAATGCACAAGAAACTTAATCCACAATAGAAATCAGTTTTCTGAACTCCAGGAAAATAGAAAGTATGCAAAGGATGTAAGCCTTGTTTTATTTTTGTGTGTGTGTGTCTATATGTATAGCCACACACACACATATGTGTGTGTATAAACAAAGATAAATGTGTGTTCGGGGGGTGTACATGTGTATGTATATCTACATATACATTTATACTTTGAAATATTTTTAAAAAATATTTCGTTCTGCCTTTCTTCCCATGCATAGTAGAAGAGGTTTCATCTCTTAATACTTTCAGGGACTGTTGAGCACTCTGTCAGTCTGGGAACGGAAGTTAAGATCCATGTCTCTGCCTGCCTACATGTCTGCCAAGCGATTTCAGCATACTCCCTTCCTGAGTGATGAATCAGCAGTAAGTTCTTTAGTACTGTTGAGGTGTTCAAGATGACTAAACTGTAGCTGAAGGAAAGAAGCCTTGTGAATGAGAGGGCGTTCCTCATGTATTGCACTTGGACTCCATTTCTTTGGTGTATGAGGAGCACAGAGTAAAATCTTCCTCTTTTAATAGCTGGAGCGTAAGAACTGTGAGTTCTCTTGCTCTTTTCTGCCTTCAACTGCCACCACAAAATAGACAACAAGAATCCAAGAACTTACTGTCTGTCTGGAAAGTTCCATTACTAACTCTTGGTACTTGGTAATCTCAAGCTCTCCAGTATTCTGAGTGTTGCTTCTTGACTAAATTGGTGTTATAAACCTCAACTACCACAGTAATCCAGGAAGGCAAAGCTGTAGTGTAAAAAATGATGAAAACTTATAATGAAAACTTATAATTAACGTATAACTACTGCAGCACCTTTCTCAGTGTCTAGTCAGTCTCCAACCTTGGAACATTTCAGTGGTGTTTCTTAGACTTGTCAGCACTCTGAAGGTATGTATTTGACCAGTGTTTTCTAAACTTTGTGGACTGTTAACCAACAGTTCCTATTTCTTGATGTGCTTGTCATGGACTTCATAGGTCAAGGCTGGATCTACTTCTCTTTAAGATTATCCATAGCTTTTGTCATGATTGTTAATAAGAATGTATACGTGGCAGATGGGGAGTACAGAGTACGAGAAAGTACAGCAGTCAGTGCCCCCTGACCAGAAAGCTGTTTTCTTAGAGGCTGACAGTGTTTTGTACTGTTTAACATACCCTTATTGGTTTGCTTAACTATATTGGTTAAGCAAATAACTTTATTGTTTTGCTTGTAATTACCATTGCAAAGGAATTTTCCTCTTTTTAGATAACTCTTCTTGTTAGATAATTCAGCTGGCATTTATGGTATGATCACATTATGCAAAAGACTTGTTGCGGTTTATACTTAATGAAACTATCCATGTGTCTAAACTGCTTATCAGTGTATGGTTCAGTTCACCAGTAATCATTTCAGGTAACTTCTTGCCTGATTTAATCATCTCTACCAAAAATGGTACATACTTGTCTTTTGTAAAGCTTGAGTGAGAAAATAAAGCATATGGTGAACTTAAACCTTAGCAAATGGCTTCCAGGTTAATTTCGAAAGGGAGTTAGGCACTCTACCATTCATACAAGTGCTGGAAAGTCATTAAAACATTCCTGTCAGATATTGGTAAATCCATTGGTGAGGGAGAATTGTGAAACAATATTCTGCTTTAGCATTTTAGCAAGCTGTCAGGAATAAACAGCTGCAAATATCAAGACGCTTGTACTGTCAAAGAACCCTGATTTTAAAGGTGGCCACAATACGCACTACTCAGTAACTTTATGGTCTATCGATGACTATGGGAATAAACAATTACAGTAAAAGGTAAAAGTGTGGAAGTCTAACATTGAGGAAGCAAAAACAACACAGTAAGAATTAACAATGGTGTCTAAGCAACTGAATAGGTATTGAAATCACAGACTGCATGATTACTTCACAAAGAATGTTTGTGTAATAAAAATTGCGTCAGGTAAATTAGATATCCAGGCTGGAACGATGCTTTTTCCTCTATTTAAATTTGGTTCCTAAATTAGTGGTCCTGAATTACTTTCTGTAGAAACCCAAGTTTATTTCATTTCCTACACGTGAATGCAGTATCACAGCTTGGACATCTAAAGAAGAGGGCTAATACATTATAACGAATACATCCTTGTGCTTCTTAATATTGGATTCCTAAAGTTATTTTGTCCAAATTATCCTTTCTTGGCAGAAAGATTTGAGAAGTTCATTATCTGGAATAGATAATACCAGTAACGATAATAGTACTTTTATCATTCCTCTTCCACGTGAGCAAAAAAAAAAAATTACATAGTCAGTAACTATGTAAATGATAAAAAATGTTAGTTATTCTAATCACAGATAATACATAAGCATTCCATTTATTTTATTCTTCCCCTTTTTAAAAACTTAGTCTGTGCTGTATGTTATAATCAGGGGGTTTTTTAGCAAGTGTGGTAAATCATGTGGTGTTTTTTCTTTGTGCTGTTTTGACTAATTTGACTTCTGAGAAAATGAGGAGAAATATACTTGTTCATAATGAATATAATAGGCTTCACATTTGATTATTTGATCATAGTCAATACTATCATCAAATAGTATCATCATCAGATACTAATGGTAGTCTGTGCATTTTGCAGCTGCTACAGCTCTGGTTATTCTAAATAAATTTTGAACTTGAAAATGTCTTTAAGCAGGATGATATTTAAATACAAATCATAAGAAGATTCTGGTTAGAAGCAACCTCAGGACATCATCTAGTCAAGCCCCCTGCTCAAAGCAGGATCAGCTGTGAGGTCAGACCAGTTTACTCAGGGCTCCTCCAGTCTGGTCTTGAAAATCTTCAAGGATGAAGAAATGTGTGTGTGGTTTTTGGTTTTGTGTATATACACACATGCACACGCACAAATGTATACATATATGTATACATCTATAAATATAAATGCATGCATATATATCTGTATACATTTTAATACACTATATTCCAATGCTCAAAAAACAGCTACAAGCATTAAACAACCTCTACCCTTAAGATTCCGTGCAGAAGGATGGTCATTAGGCATCCAGCCCTGAAGTTTGATCACCTATACTATTCATTACCTTGCTGAGCTAAGACTTGCCCGAGTAACTTAAGTTCCAAATTACTGCCATGTTTGAGCATGCTTTCTAAAATTTGATGAAGTGTTTAATAATTCTTAGCCTTTCTGTCTCTTAGTAATACAACTAGTTGGCTTTCTCATGCCACTTGCTACAGTTGTGCTAGAATTCAGTGGTTGTTCTGCATCAGCAGTTTTTGATACTTTTGGCATGCCGTGGGTATGCAATCTAAGTGTTATTTCAGAGTGATCTTCTGTGTATCGTTTGCATGCAACATACACCTTCAGTGCACCTTTGTCTTTTCCTAGAGGAAATAGAGGAAATAAATTTCATAAAATAAATTTTATGAAATCATGAAGGACATAATAAAAAGTTACCCTTAGGAACAACACAGACAAGAACCTTGGATGAAAAGGGAAAATGTTTACACCTGTAGTTACCTTCACTTAAGATGGGAGCATATCCTGTTGATGAGCAAGAATATCTGCAGTACTGGTAGCTGAGATGCAATATAGTCAAATTTTGAGCGACACCATCTTGAACAGATGATATGTCTTAAGGCTGCATGCTCTCATGCAGCTGTTGATGTTATTACACAGCTTGCAGAATACTTGAAATATTTCTGATGTTGGTGATGCCACAATATGAAATTGAAACTTCTTAGCTAAAGGAGGAAGAGACTAAACTCTGAATTTACTGTGCTTGTAGACAAGATAATCATGAAGCATAGTAAACAAATCAAAACACTCTAATATACATTCTCAATTTTGTCATCTTTTTATCTCTCTTTGCCTCAGTAAGTGGAACTGGGAATAGCATTTAGAATGAAAACGTGAGGAACTGAATGTTAAATAAAAATTAGCCAAAAAAAAATCATACATAAAAAGTGCCAGAGAAATCCTCTCATAGATGGTATTTACTCTTGAATATATCATACAAATTTCTCCCCATTTTATACAACTATTCTGCTAAATACTTACCTGCAGATCTCTTATATCAGGATCCATATTTTTAATGGACTGAATTGGTAAAGATTTCTTCGTCAACACTTTCCTGGTCAAACTGTGGATAGATTGGCATAATAACACCTTGATAACAGAGATACTTATCTCAGTAGAAGTAAGTTAGGTTTATTAGTTGCAAACATACTGTATTGTTGAGCTGGGACATTGATAACTTCAGATGTCTTTGCACTGTTTATGTAAATGTGAATAGTAATTGTGGCACTGGGGGAAAAAGTTCATGATAGTTGTTCTCATGCCAAAAATTTAATGAAACCAGGCCTTTTGCTTTTGAAGATGTGATGTTCTTAATGGCTGTTCCATCTGGGATGGAAGAAACTTCACAGACAAGTACCCATGAAAGAATATTAAAACTGACTAATAATTGAATGATCTTCTAGTGAAATTTCTTTTGGAATCCTATAGTAACTATGCTTGAAGTTAGAAAAAGTGAAATATTTACAATGCTTGTACTACAGTGCATAGCTTCTGCACACATAAAGGGTTCAAGTGTTCAAGGGAACATAAAAGTTCAAGGGTTTGCCTCAAAGTCAAGAAGGACAGATTGTTGTGGAAGAATATTATTTTCTGGTTACAAGTGATCGCTGTGAAAGAGATGCACAACAGGTTTGAACAGGGAAGTTTGTGTGTTTAACTTCAGTTACTCATACAGTTAATTCATTCTTATGATAACTTTTTGAAGTTTTAGAGTTTAAAATCCCCTATAGCAACAGTCTGACTGTGATGCCTCAGAAAGAAGATAGTGGCAGACCTAGTGTTTCCTCCCCGCCACATGCCTGAAGGTAGCTACTTAACAGGTGGTAGGAAAGGAATGACAAGAAATAGTTTGCATTTTGGCTAAGCAAAGTATCGGAGTACCTACATTTCAAATGCATTTGACCTTGTTTCGCATTTAAATATTTTAAATAATACAGCTTTCATGTAGTAGTTTCTCTAGTCTCCGTTATTAGATGCATTGTTACTCAGCTTTCTTATCAAAATTCTTTTTTCAGTTTATGAATCGGTACTAGTTGTGATCAATGTGACGTATGACAGGCTTGAGTTCTGATCACAGTCTGTGATGTGTCTTCTATAACTTTTGGAAGTACAGCCTAAAACCTTAGATGGAAAATTTCACTTAATACAAAAGAACCTTTTTATACATCCTCAAAGATGCAAAAGAAAGCAGCTTTCTAAAGATTCATGAAACAAGAGGAGGTTTAGAAATGAACTTATTTACATTAACACTCTTTGAATGTTAATAGTTGCCATCTTCAGATCTCACCTTATCCTGTAATAAAGAATATTGTTGGAGAATAAAGATCACAGGAAGGCTCATTTTTATTATGAACTGTGTAATTTTTTTTAGCTGTTACAGAAATTAAGCAGTTATTTTAAAGATTAAAAACTAAAATTTAGTTAATAAAATTTTTGTTTGTATCTAATTCTAAATTATCATTAGGGAAGGTTCTTGTTGTTTTCTGCTAGAATGATTTAGCCTCCTTGGCTTGTATACAATAGATTGTGTGCAATTTTCTCATCTTTGTTTTTTTCCTTTTCCCAAAACAGTTATTAATCTGAGAAGACTGTCCTTTTTCATCTTGTCACAGACTATAGATAAGACCAGTGATGTGCAGTACAGACAATCATAGCTCTCATGGATGTGCTGGTTTTGGCTGGGATAGAGTTAATTTTCTTCATAGTAGCTAGAATGGGGCTGTGTTTGGGATTTGTGCTGGAAACAGCGTTGATAACACACGGGTGTTTTAGTTACTGCTGAGCAGTGCTTGCACGGAGCCAAGGCCTTTCCTGCCTCTCACCCCACCCCACCAGCGACCAGGCTGGGGGGGCACAAGGAGTTGGGAGGGGACACAGCTGGGACAGCTGACCCCAACTGACCCGAGGGATGTCCCACACCGTATGGTGTCATGCTCAGCATAGGAAGCTGGGGGAAGAAGAAGGAAGAAGAAGGAAGAAGAAGGAAGGGCGTGATGGAGCCCTGCTTTCCTGGAGGTGGCTGAACACCTGCCTGCCCATGGGAAGTGGTGAATGAATTCCTTGTTTTGCTTTGCTTGCATGCACAGCTTTTGCTTTACTTATTAAACTGTCTTTATCGCAAGCTCTGAATTTTCTCACTTACTCTTCTGATTCTCTCCCCCATCCCAATGCAGGGGAGTGAGCGAGTGGCTCTGTGGTGCTTAGTTGCCGGCTGGGATTAAACCACGACAACGGGTCATGTGCAATATTTGCTTTTATCAGAGAGATCTCAGATGCAGGGATGACCAGATAGTCTTACTTGGAAATGAAACATCAAAAAAAGAAAAATGGCTACTCGTTTTAGTTTTTCACTTCTGAATTATTTTCTTCAACATACACTGCCAAGTCAAAGGATGAATACATCTTATGCACTGTGTTCCTTAGGGTGTTTTGGACATGGATTTGATAATTCATAGTAATTTTGAAATTCCACACAAAATACATATTCTTCGTTCCTTAGGTGAGTGTTTCTCCTGATGTGAAGTTTGTATACCTCTTTTTTTGGTTTGTTTGTTTGTTTTCTAACTCTCATTATGTGTACAGTTATAAGAAATCTAGAATTTCAAGACTTAAGACTAAATATACTTCCTACAAAGTGTTCTAAACATTGTAATTCCGATACCATGTCCATATCCTTAGGTTTCTGTACTGAAAGGTTTGGAAATAATATCTGTTGTTGGAGGAAGATGTACTTGGAAAGCCATGCTCATCCCTGAATTGAGACATGAGTTATGTGTGTAAGTTAAGAATACACATCATGGGGGAAGAAAGAAAATATGCATAGCCACCTCATTTTGTTTGCCATTAGCCTTTCAGGTACTGCATTATGGTTCAGTGCTAATGGTGCTACTCCAGAGCTCCATAATAAGAGTAATAGCCTTTTGACCCCTGAGCTGAAGAGTCTACAGATAATAAAAACTGAGAAAACAGTGGGAGAGCTCATGTACTCTCTTCGTGAGTATAATGTGATACACAAATGAGCTATCTCATATTCCATTTTAGGAGTAATTCAAGGAAAACTTTTGGGAATCTTGGATTTTGCAAATAGAGCCATCAAATCTCTCAGAAGCAGGACATTATTATAATCTTGCCAGTTTACAGTGCTGTCCCTCTTGATGCTGAAACGATACCATAGCTGTGCATGGAGACAAGTACAAACATTGTACATTCTAGCTCTGAGTCAGATTCTTGATCCTCTGAGGTATCTTAGCTTTTCTTCTGATGCTGAGGGACTAATGATAGCCTTGAGAATGTCCTGGGAGAAAGGAAGGTGAAAGATTTATAATTGCCCCGTAAAAATGCAGCTCAACAAGTTTGTGAGAATCTGTGAGTAACTGTAAACAAATGCATTTGGTTTTATCATATTTCTGAGAAAGCAGGGTTTTTTCCCTACCTCTCTTCTGTTCTCTATTTCCAAAATGTCATCTGGTGAGGGATGAAGGCTACCCTCTGCTACTTGATTATTTTTTGCTGGACAGTTTTGCATGTTACGTTTTAAATCTCTTCTGGATTTGAAATTTGAATCCAGAGTTATAGCAATATGATTTATTTCGTGCTAACCCTATTAGCAAAGTGTGCAGAAACTCAGAATGCTATGTGAATCTGTGCAAAAGCTACTCGGGTTTCTGAAGCCCCATAAATTTTAAAATAAGTAAGTGATAGCCAGAGCTTCCTTGCTTATGACTAAAAAAGAAATGCTTCTTGTAACAAGGCCAGTTCTCTCTCAGGATATGGAAGAGATCATGATTTACTTAGGGTGTTTACCTCACCATCATGCGGTAGGTGCTTACTGTTGGACTTAAATTCTATTCTGACATTAATGCAGTGCTTTTATTATCAAATTAATGAACGAGTATTTTCACTGTCAAGGTGCAAAGCTTTCACCCAGAACAGCACTATATTCCTCCATGTAAACAAACGCTGATCATGAGCGGCTCCCTGCTCCAAGAAGTTTAAAGGTGTAGGTGACACAGGGTAAGACAATGGAAATTCAGTTTATCAGACTGTTTATGCTTAAAATACTGTGACCTACATCATGCCTGGTATTTTTTAAATGAAATGTATTTCTAAAACTGGTGACTTTTCAATATTCCAAAAAGCAAACATGATATGAGAGTCAGAGTAGAATATGTTTTCAAGCAGTAAGAGTTCTGTTTGCTGGCATCACTGCTAAAAATGAGATTCTTACTTTATTCTTAGGACTTTTAGTACGCTCTTCCCCAAAGTGCTTAAAGTTTTATTTTAGTGAGCTTTGCCACTAACATGTTACAACACTTCCCTTGCAGTGTTGCAGAATCCAGCACTGAAGAGTTGAGAAGTGCCAGAATAGAAATTACTGCATACAGTCTGAGCAGATTACTTAATACAGATTTCTTTCTAGAAATTTGTCATCATTCCCATCGAATAGGACTGTAATACTTCACAAGAATTAATAATTTTCCTAGTGCACCTTTTGAATGGAAAAGGTTATAGTTGCGCTTTACAAGTGGTGAATTGAGACAAAGGGACAAGTCAAAGGTATCCTTTGTGCATTTTTGTTGCTGCTGCTTTGGCAGGTGGAAGGCTGCTCAGCTGGAGTTAGTTTACTCTCATACAGCCTTTTCTACACCACAAAGACACTGACTTCAGCCACAGTTCTGAGTTGTCAGCAACTTTTCAGAAGTCCCAGTTCAATCCTCCCCTTCCCCTCGCCTCTGTAGAGAAAATTAGGAGCACAGAGTCATCAGCTGTGAAAAGTTTGCAGTTGGATTAATTAGCCCTGCTCAGATTCAGGGCTCATTAATTGTGTTTAGCAATGCATTAGCATACTCATTGTGCTTGCATTTCTGAAGCTAGCATATTACTGCACTGTGTTGCCATCTAAACACATCAGCCCAATCAGACATAGCATCTTGTACCAACCAAGTCGACACATCACTTAGCTCCTCCTAAGACATCTTTCCTGTTGAGGAAAAAAGCCCAAAACACCCAAAAAACTAGCTGACAGAACTAGTAAGTTGTCATCTTCTATTAGAACCAGCACTATAGGAGGATGAAATGCTCATATTGCTATGAAGTCTGTCATATGTTTGCTGACAAGGGAATGGTGAGTCTCAGGAAGCACAGGTTCATTCTTTGCTTTTCTCTTGGGACAATTCAGCAGCAGACTATCCAAATCTAATGTGATATCTTGTGTTTGCCTCCTTCAGTGATTTACTATAGTAACAGCTGTGTAAATAGTGAAATACATTACTGGTGGACAAAAATTGTAAATAGAATTTATGGGCTAATCAATGTATTATATATTTTGTAATAGTGCAAGAGAATAGCTGGGTACAGTTTACCATATTGCTCATAAAACGCTGTAAGTACACATAAAAAACCCAAGAGTACAGGTACTATGGAAACTGGAATTTGGCTGTAGACTGTTTACATCTTCCTTTGATTGTTGAGGAAAGTTACTTAGCCTATTATTTAATTATTTATGGTTTTCCGTTATGCTGGTTCAACTTGTGATCTTGTTAAGACACAAGAGGTAACAGATTTATCAGTATAATGCTCTGGTCATACAGTCCAGAAAGAACTGCTTTTGGGAGACAAAGTGGATGTCAGAGGTCTTACTTATTTACGGTCCTCTGGTATTTGTCACTAGGATAGGACAAATTGCAGCAAAGCTCAACAAAATTTTCTATAAATATTATATATATATTTTCCCCCGACACTTTTGTTAGTCTTTACTAAAATATTTGGTGTTGCTTTCTGCAGAAGTTGTGGTAGACATTAGTTTCAGTCCTTACTGCAAGAACACAACTGCAAATTCTTTGGGTTATTTTAAGATCGAAGTTCTTCGTAAATTAGTATTTTTCTGAGGTTTTTCTTCTTTCTGTGGACACATTATTATTAATGACATAATAAAATGAGTTAATCATGTATTTCTTATTTTATTAGAAAACAGGAGTTGAGTTTAAAGATCCAGGCTGAGTAGTTCCCTACTTGTAGGGTTTATGCTTTGAAACAGAGCAGCAGTGTCAGTGGGTGACTGTGCAGGTGCAACGTGGCTTAATCGCGATGAAAAAATACCATTTATACAGGAAGCATGCTATTTTTGGATACTTACGTTGACATGAATCCCTTGTGAATTAAACCATTTAATATATGAAATGGAAAAAGTCCTTCTAATCTTCCTTTTGAACGAGCCGTGAAATAGGATACGTGAACAGCCTGAAGTGTGAAGAGGTTACTATGGCTTGGTTCCAATATTTTTTTATAAGATATTAAAAGATTTGCACTAGCTAGGGGCTTAAAGGAGAACTTACGATCTTCTATAAAATAATGTAATATGTATCTGAAAATCTGTCCCATTTTTCATGGCAAAAGCTTTCAATACTCTTTCTGAAAGTGATCTTGATGCTCCCTAACAAATGCATAATGTACTCAACTACAAAGTATCACTTCTAGTAGAAAGTAGTTAAATAAGTGTTTGCTGTCTGTAGTTGCACCTCTTTTTCAGGAGAAAACAGTGCTCACATTTCATGTCTGCTGTAATAGACACTAGAGTGACTACAATTAAGAGATCTATATGTAGTCAACTTTGTTTAAAAAATTATTTATATTTAAGTAACTTTTAGTTAAAAGTCCTAAATTTATGGTACAAGCTTCAAGACACCTCAATAGCTGGGATTCGTATCATAGTAAACTATTTTTGTAGTGCACTGATTTCTTAATACGGTGCCAATTTTTAAGCCTTCTTTCCCTTCAAGCAGCACGTTTTGTCTGACGTTAAGCTGTTGTTTCTGCTGTGGAAATTAGTAATATTGGCTGAATGGTAACTTTTTAAGCTTTTCTTAATACTTGTTATTAAAAAATTTTACATCTTCCTCTTCACGTGAGTAACCTGTTCTTATCATGACTTGATTTAGACTTAAAAGCTAAACCACAGCAGGTGAATAATACAAATCACAGTTGCTTCTTTGAACAGGTTTTTAATGATCCAGGGTTTTCAGTTGTGCTGACGATTTATAGCTCTGCTTCCCCTATCTGCAAGTTTGACTCTTCAGCACTTCTGAAAATTAGACTGTCTGAGAATTTGCTAAAATGGCAGTGTCTGTCCATACAGGAAACTAGTACTGTATGCCAGGTAAAAAAACACTTTTGTGTTTTGAAGAAGAGAATGCCTGAGAGGCCAAAGTTACAAGCAGCATTCTCTAAAATGAATTCTACAACAGGGAAATAAAAGACTGCTTATGGATAGTTTTGCAAAATGGTGTGGTTTCTTTGGTGGTGGTGTTCTCATCTTTGCCTGATGCTTTGTCCAAAGAAATCGGTAATACCAGTATTTACTTAATGCTAGTTAATGGTTGCATGGAAGTCCTTCCCGCAGGTGTTGTACAGAGTGCTGTTAGTAGCTTAATGGGTACAGTTTTTCATGTCCTGAATAAATCAGTACCTTAGAAGGGGGAATATAGCAATGCTGTTATGCTGTCTCTTTGGAGGAAAACTCAAATTAAGGTATTTGCCATGTGTTCCTAAAGTCTGATTTTAATGAGTGGACTGCTTTAGTTATATGTGTAAATAAAAGCAAAATTGTGCACACTAGTGAATCACTTACCAATTTGTTCATGGTAATATTTTACAGGTGCTGGTACTGGAAAGCTTGATTTCACCTCAGCGTTCCTCTACAGGAGACCAGTTGCTGACCTTGTGAGTGTAAAACTGTCTTGTACTATGTTAATTGCCTAGTCTCTGTGGCACTTAAAATTCACTCATATATTCCATGAGGACATTTGTAGACATGTTCAAAGTTTATTTACCGGTGAGTAGTTTTGCCTGAGGAATAGAGCTCAAAGTTTCCTTTTTGTATGCAAAAAATAATTTTATTTTCAGTTTCCAGAAAATCTCTTTTGTCAAATAGCTTTGGAAAGCTAGGATTTTCCTGACAGTAGAAAAATTGTCAAGTATTTTTCTGATGGTTGGTCTTTACAGAAAATGCTGCTTTTCTGAGAAAACTTGGAAAAAGAAAGCATTATTGTAGATCAGTGT
>VYZW01059613.1:0-43160 GCA_013401315.1 Balaeniceps rex | reverse complement strand
GTAAGTTTGGGTGAAGGGGGAAAAGCAGGAGGAGGAGGAGGAAGGGGGGGGGAGGAAAAAACATGTCTACGTTTGTCTATGTCGACATCAGCAACACAAAATATGGCGTCCGCTTTCGACAGGGCGTTACGTAGAGGCGAGCAGGGCGATTTTGTCAGTGCGGTCTTTAAAAAGGAGCCGCTGGCTTGCGGGGAGGGGGGAGAAGCCGCCCTGGGGGTGCTGCAGGCGCAGGAGGGGCCCGGGCGCCGCCGCCACGCGTGGCTCCGCGCCCGCGGCCGGACTTGGCAGCGGTTTCTTCTGGTTTAATTTTTTATTAATTTTTTTTCCCCTCCCCTCCTTGTCTGCTCCCCCGTGACGCCGTGGAGCGGGGGCTCGCTGCCTCCTGCCCCGGCGCTGCCGGTGACCGGTGGGGCGGGCGGGCGCCACCGAGCCGGGACCGCGGCGGGGCAGAGCCGGGCGCCCTGCTGCATCCCTCCCTCAGCCTCCCCGAAAGTCTGTGCCTGCCTGTGGCATTTTATTTTCCCCGGGATGGGGAGATTTGGGGAAACTCGGCCTTTGACACGTTGCCTCCACTTTTTTTTTTTAGGAGGGGTGACTTTCCCTTTTGTTTTAGCTGGTTTCCAAAGCCATCGCATAACTGTCTTCTTTTTTCCCCCCTTCTCTCTCTCCCTCTGGGATGAGGGAGACAGCAAAAGACAGAGATTTTTCTCCCCTCTTTGCTAGGAATAAAACTTGGAAGTGGAGTTGGGATGTGCCTGCCTGACTTCGGGGGATCCCTCTGCCCGGCTCTTTCCTGAGCCCTTTTGTTTGCTTTGCACCTGTGAATCCCTCCTTAGGGAGAGAGCGCAGTGGGGGGACATGGCCCCGATTTCCTCCCCCCTTGGGCTCCCCAGGCACCTCTCCGATGGAGGCTCCCCGTCCTCTCAGGGCAGGTGCTCCTCTTAAACCTTGGGAGCTTGCAAGGGCCTTGCCGTGCAGGGAAACTCAGCAAAAGTTTTTGGTCAGAAGGTGAAGAGCAGAAAGGGGGGAAGCATCCAAAGGAGTAGGAATGGGAGGGAAGAGGAGGACTCTTGCTGGGTGGGAAGGTGACTTGGTGATCAGGATTGCTGGGTGCCAGCACCTCCTGCCAGCTGGGTCCCAAGGCGGCAGCGCCGGAGCAGCAGGCGAGGGTGGCAGAGCATGCGGTGCCTTGTGAAGCTGCACCCCTGACAGCACCGGGGATCTCCCTCAGCAATGCCGGGATCGCATTGTAAGGCTGTCAGCTAGGCAAAACTGGTCTTTTCCTATTTGATTTTTTTTGTCACACCTCGATTTGGATGCACAGGCGTCAGGATCCCAGTTCAGGAAGGAATTTTAGCACATCCTTTAGTGGAGCAATGATAGTCGCTCCAGCGAAACCCCTTTCCAAATTTGGGCTGAGAGCTAAAATGTCAAATGCCTCAATGTAATTCTTCTACAGCAAATGACGGTAAATCATTGCCGCTCTCTGCTTCGTCATCCAGCTCACCTACATATAATCCACACGTAGTTGGTCAATGAATTGTCTTTTTTTTTTTCAAAGCTACAGATTAGTTGTGCAGGGTTTGTCCCTCCTGGCTGAGGCTGGGGTAGTCGTGCAGGCGCAGGGTCAAACTAGCAGGGGTCTGATGTCTAGCAGAAACCTCTTGCGTGTAGCCTTGCTGGGAAATGGCATGTGAAGTAACACTGCTGTGTGCTGCCGTGGTTTTATTAGACTGGTAGAGGAGTAATTTTGCTGTTTAGGAGGTATCTGTGACCGAAGTGCTTTGCCGGTGTAATATATTCCTGTCCCAGTGAAGCCTTTCTAATGTAGATGTGGCTTCAGTCTGTTGTATGAACTCAGCAGCTCTTTGAAACACAGAATTGCAAATTGATCTCCGGGTCAGGGAAAGCAAGGTACTGGCCAGCAAACGGGAAGAATATAAATGCTAAAAAGCCCATGCATTTTTAAAGTTGTTGGCCGGTCCTTATTTTATTTTGGCAGTTGTGTGTGTGTTTATCTCCTTCCAGGCTTCTGCAGCCTATCTGCAGAAGTGAATGGCCAAGAGCTCTCCTGTGTTTGTCCTCTCTTCTAGTACCTTTGATGAACTCAATGCCGGAAAGCACTTACGGATGTGCATAGCTCAGTTACCAGCCCAAAGCCTGTGCGATTACTCACCTTCATAAAATGACATTTTTCCTGCCTGCCCACCCCAAAAGTTCTCCTGTCAGAGTTTCGTCCCACAGGACATCTCTGCCGTCGGTATTTGAAGGGAGCGCGCTCCTTCCAACTGCTTTCTCTCAAAAGTACCAGTTTTTTTTTTCCTTTTACACTAGTTACAATCAACAGTTTCTAGACAGTGTCTGTAAAATCAATAATCCATTGTATGAGACAGCCCAAGTTGGCAGTGTCACGTTTTGGTTCTTGTTTTGTTGCAGGGGGGAGTTTTATTGTGTTTTTATTAAAAGTCCAGAAAATAAAGCTAACATTAAATGTAGCAAAGTTACTTGCTTCTTATTACATTTTCAAACCAGTTTCAAACTGCTGCAGGCTGGAATGAGAACACAGCAGGTTTTGCTCATCCTCATACAAGATGAAGATTTTAATGCCAGGCATGACATCACTGTATTTGCATGTGCGACATCTTCGGGTTTTATTCCTTTTAGCTTTGCTCTAACTCGATGATCCCCAGGGATATTATTTGGAGTCTCTTCTGGTTGGGATGTTTGACACACATCTAAATTATTTTCCTGTGTGTCCACTTAAGGAATGAAAACATCCACTGAAAATAAATCAAAATAGTATTTTGATTAGAATTTGTTTAGAAACAGACAGGGTCGCAACTGAATGCCCTGAGATTTTAGTATGGCTGTCAGGTTGCGGTAAAGCTGCATCTGCTTTTTGTGTGGAGAGAGGGTAACTGTAGTTTTGACTTTCTTTCAAGTGTGAGGATAACTCAGCAAGCATGTTCTTTTCCTAAAAGTGCTGCAAACTGTAACATGCACATCTGCATGATGGTATCTGTTCACATTAAAAGTAAGTAATAAACAAAAGTAGGCATTAAAATAAGCTATAAAAGCTTTAACTTAAAGCCATTAAAGTAATTGCTGGTCTTCCGTCAAGGTGTGTTTACATATGTCACGTCAGCTGGAAATAATACTTGTGATTTTAGTTTATTTTATCAACCCTTCAAAAATAGGTAGGTCTGAAGTTTACTGGATGTCATGATACGGTTCAGTCCCAGGGTAGCAGTAAGTTTTTTTTCTGTAAAAGCCAAAAGAGCTGTTGATTTCCAGAACATTGCAAATACTTTTCATACAGGGTAGTTAGTATTTGAGAGTTTGGTTTGCAAAGGTACAGCAAAATGGGAATGAAGTGATTTGGGCCCTTGGAAGATGAAGGGAAGAGAGCTCAATTCCAGCCTTGCCATCAGGAGGCAGTTCAGAAATCACCAGCCCAGCCCTCCCTCCCAAAAAACGCCATGCCTTTGCAAATCAGAAGTGTTGTTTGATTGATTGTCTTGTTTTAAAAAAGATGCACTTTGGGTTGTTGCAAGAAACGCTGTGAGTTTGGATTTAAGACAATGCACTTGGCAAGCTTTTCTCAGAACTGTGAGCCCCAAAATCTGTTTCTAAAGTGAAAACTGAGTTTACATAAAGTAAAATGAGTTTACATAAAACGGCCAGTATTGTGAGTCTGCTGGTGCAACTGGGAGATCCGGTCCAGTTGAGGGATATAGGGTTTTTCAGGGAGATGTGTGAAATTGTTTTGTGTATTTAGCACTGAAGAACCTTAAAAAGTCTGGTTTTTATTAGTGAGCAGAGGGAGAGTGGCACAGGCAAGCAGAGAAGGTTTTGGCATTGGTAGCCAGGAGGGGACTTTAAAAAAGTCCTCCTGGGGGGTTTATTCTGGTAGCTGAGGATATGGTTGTGGTGCCACATCCCCTGTGACAGAGGCAGGCTCCTCTCTTGAATCCACGGATGAGACAGCACGTGCCCGAGCTGCCTGCGGTGGGCGATGCCCGCGGGGCTGGCGGTGGGAAGGCTCGTGTCGGCGCTTGGCAGAGGGGAGCATTTGCCATCTGGAGGGCTGACGGAGAGGGGAAGAAGGGTCGGGAAGCAAATGGGGAAGAAGGTGATCTGTAACGCCTCCGTGGTTAGAAATCGCACATCGGGAGTGGAGGGGGGGGGGATTTCAGCGAGTTTTGACAACCTTTTGCAAATCGGCCCGGTGCGCGGGGTACGTGCCGGGTGGTGAAAGCAGGGCGCATGCGAGGAATTCAGTGTCACTCCAGCAATGAGCCTCCCCAGCTACATCTACAGTTTATACCTTCTCCAGGTTGTGACCCCCGGGCAGACTTCCCAGTGGGGACTGATCTAGCAAAGCAAAACCTGCTCACTACTGGCTTGCCTCTCAAATTAACTTTTGCAGACATTTTAGGAGGAATTTGCAGATGCCCTCCCCCCCCCGAGACTAGAGGTTAAGCAGGGCCATGGTCCAGGCTCCCCCTTTGGCTCAGTTGCCATCTACACTGTTCACAAGCTCTGAAGTGACGTAGGTTGTCTCCATCTCGTGCTGCCCTTCGTTTTGCAGCTGGGGGAAGCCCGCTGGCTGCCCACCCCCTGGGGCTCTGGCCCAAAGGGCAGCCCCAGCATCCACAGGATCATAGAATCATAGAATCATTTGGGTTGGAAGGCACCTTTAAAGATCATCTAATGGGTAGGGACATCTTTCACTAGATCAGGTTGCTCAAAGCCCTGTCCAGCTTGACCTTGAACACTGCCAATGATGGGGAATCCACAACTTTGCTGGACAACCTGTTCCAGTGTCTCACCACCCTCATTGTGAAAAATTTCTTCCTTATGTCCAGTCTAAACCTACCCTCTCTCAGTTTAAAACCATTGCCCGTTGTCCCGTCACTACAGGC
Organism: Balaeniceps rex; assembly: GCA_013401315.1. Lineage (NCBI taxonomy): Eukaryota > Metazoa > Chordata > Aves > Pelecaniformes > Balaenicipitidae > Balaeniceps > Balaeniceps rex. Next base: position 38,235 of record VYZW01059613.1, on the reverse strand, counting down.
CTTGGTAAAAAGTGAGCACATAAATATTTCAGACTACTTAATAACTCATTACGCCGGATACCCAGAGCCTAGGAGTGCACGAGTGCTTTGGTGGGGTCAGCATTCCACCACCACGCCAAGAACTTGCTCCTTGGGTGAATTTGCTGGTTGTGTGTTTATCCTCCCAACCCTGCGCGATGAGTTTGATAAGCGGCATTAGCAAAAAATGCCCCTTTGCTGGTGTAACAGCCTTTCTGCTCGCGGGTTTTGCCAGCACAGCTACATCAGTGAGGCGTCCTGCCCGGGGCTGGTAAAACCACTTGGTAAGCGTTAGTGGTACAGACCTGACATGAGATGTTCCCATGTAGAGATGTCTGCTGTTGTGTGCTTGTTCAGCTCTTGATGTCTGCACATCGACGCTTCTCTCTGGGAAACCCTTTTTAATGCTTAAGGCCAAGTTAAGCCCAGTCCTCCCTGCAGGAGCAGCCGTTGGAGGCTCCGGGCCGCCAGAGCGGGCGCATCCTGGCCCAAACGCAAGTGCCTCTGTGCACGTTGCAGAGTTCCCTCCAGGCTGGTGTTATCTGACCACGGTGTAGTTCAGTTCACTTGGAAGATGACTCCACAGCCTGAAATTCGTCTTCTGTCCTGGAAAAATGTGGCAAAGCTAAAAAGCAAAGTTATTTCCCTTGTGTCACGCCACTTGCTGTCCCCTTAGCTGTGGGTTTGCACGGAAACAATCTTGGTGAGAAGCAACTCTCTGCTTCACTCCCGCCTTTCTTAAGTGAGATAGATATAGATAGATACATTTTTTAGTATTATTTTGTAACATGCAGCAATTTGGTGATGTGGTTTACAGTGGCACTAACGGAGTGGACAATCAACTTCATGCGAGCGGTGGGAGGGGAACTGCTTGCACTGGTTTCCGTGCCTGAAATCTTAGTTTTCCTTCCCTCTTTTTTGCCTGTTTTTCCTGTCCTGACCTTATTTCCCCTCTTAAATACTAAATTCTTTTTTAAACTTGCAACCTCAAATTACCTGTAGATTTGGGCTTTTCTTTTGTTGTTGTTAATTGTCTGCTGTTCCCACAATTTTCTAGTAAGTGTTAAAACTGCATATTTGACTTGCTGTAGCTTAAAAAAAAAAATAGAAGGAGATCTTCTCACTTGTTTTGAGCCAGTGACGATAACTGAGGAAGCCTCAAGTTCAGGGCTATTTAACCTCTTGCCCAGTCTGGTGAGTGAAGGAAGAAGTCCTGTGAGCAAAGCTATATAGGGAAAAACATGTTTTGTTTCTTTTTAAACAGAATCTTCTTGTTTGTGGGTTATTTTACATAGCACCCAAAAAAGGCAGGTTCTGAGCTGCTGCTAAAGGCACCCTCAGAGGGGTTTAGTAAAATACCAGTATTTCTCAAGAACTCTGTGCCCCTTCCCTTTGCCTCTGATGTATGTGTTCCTTTTTCTCACTCTCCAAGCTTTGGACTTTTTTTTTTTAATATCTCTAAACCTAATTTCATGCTTATTAGTTTCAGTTACTTTATGTTACACTTCACTCAGATAGCAGAAGTGGGAAAATACTTGTTCTTTTTTTAAATCTTATTTGCAAAAAGAAAATCCAAGAGTAAACAGTTGGAGGTAGTAAGTTTTGTTGGATTTCAAAGAGTGCCGGGGCAGAGGCCTCAGGAAGCGATGCGGGGAGGTTTTCCATCCTCTCCTGCCGGGGGAAGCCGGTACGAAGCAGACAGCGCCGGCATCTCTGAGCTTTGCTGCCAGGCTGGCGGAGTGCTGCTGATTCACTCTCGCACGAAATAAAGGAAAGTCCTGATGGTTCTGGCCTGAAGTGTTTTTGAGGAGATGCCTTCCACACCCCTCTTCCCGCCTCCCACCTCTAAAGCAAATATGTTTTGTTGTGGGTTTTATTCAGCATCCTCTTCAGCACAAACTGTCAGGCACCGCAGGGAGTTTTTCCTTGTCTTTTGTCTCTCCAGAAACTGATTTATTTAAATGATATGCTGGGAGCACACTGCTGTTGCAGGCTTCGGTGCTTGTCGTCTTCTGGGCTTCGGTACAGTTTCCTTGAAAATTGTGGAAGATGGGGTTATCCCAGAGGATCGTTGTCCCCACTGAAGCTGAGTAAACACCCTGCATTTTTCTAAAGAGGTTCCCCTTCCTGGTCTTCTGAGAAGAGCGGTGCTGGGTCAGACCTATTTACTTCCACGTGATTGAAAGGCGGGGAAGTTGTTTGAAGGCTCGGCTCCCTCCTGGGGAGAGCGCTCGGTCGCCTGGCTGGGTGTCCACACGGCTGTCACTGCTCCCACCCGTGGTGAGACAACTGCTGCACCAAAACCCTCCTTTTGCTCAGCCAAAGGTGGTTACAGAGTCTTTTATCATCTCCTTGTCACCATCAGACATCCCCATAGCATCTCTTGCAGGTGTCGCATTTATGATGCTACTTTTCATCACCGTCGTGTAATGCTCAGTACCAGGAGGAGTCATTACCTCACGGTTGCAGATTTTTGGGATCTGTTCCTCGTCTCTCAGGACTGGACATCCAGTTTTATTTGAGAGCCAGAAGCCCTTTTACTTGGGCTTTAACCTAAGGCGCAGGTCTCCCCAACCTGTGCTCGGGTACAAGCATCTTTCCAGGAAGGTGCCAGCTCCACTGTGCTACTGTTTTGAGGGTTAGATTTAATTTTCTTTGAGAAGCCAGCAGTGATAAGATGCTGAAAAAAACTCGTGTGGGGTTTTTGAACCAGGGAAAGTACCTGGGGATGCTGCACGGCAGAGTCCCTGGTGCAGCCATGCCAGGCCGCTGGTGGCTGCTGAGGACCTGCAGGATTTTGCCCAACTGCTGCAGGTAGGAAGTTTCCAGGTACAAATGGTGATGAGTAAATTCAGGGGAAACTGCTGCCTTAGGAAGCCTTTACTTCCCTCCGTCTGTCTGGGATCCTCCGGTGTAAGGAAGGAATAGGCTTCACGTGTGTTTTAAAGCAATTGGAGTGACGAGGAAGAACAATGTGTTTGGAGGGAACTGTGTTCTTAACTGCTCTTAACTTGGCATCTTCTCTTTCTTTAGAGTTAGAGCATCCTCACAATTTTGCTGTTGCTAAAACAGTTTTTACAGGACGCCCCTGTATATCTGCATATCTGCTGGCATCTCGCCTGTGTGCCTTGTGGTTATGTCGGGGGGATAGAGGTGGTTTGGGAAATATTGCTCAAGGCAAACACAAGTTTCAAAATCCACAGTTAATCTGATAAAGGGAAAAAAACGTTAGCGCTCTCAAGTATTTTGCTTTCAAGCCTAAATATACTTGAAGTGCCTTAAATTCTGTTTGCTTGTCCTATTATCCTGTATCTTAGCCTTTGTAAGTACCTTATTTTCATGTTTTGCGTTATTTTTACATGTTTACCCTCTGTGCGTGTGTCCAGGCCAGGAGAGGAGTGTCACAAGACATTACTTATGCCGAAAAGAGCTCGTACATAGGGATGATCTTAGCTCCGGCCCCGTCTCTTCTCCAGCAGCAGATCAGAGTGCCGAGTCGGTGGATTTAAAGTTAATCTCCTGAAATCTGAACTCCTTTTTGTTTGCTCTGCTCTTGCTTCTGGGCGAGCGGCAGACAGTCTTGTTCTCCCTGCAAAGTGCTCAAGAGCGGGTGCTTTCAGCCTGGGGGTCTGCAGCTCTGGGGTGCAGGGAGTGACTGGGCACCGGCACACCCCTCGCCAGCTGGCCCCAATTCCCTGCTGAGCCCTCTGCACCTCTCCCACAAAATTTATAGGGGACTTAAATATATTGTGGTTTTGTGGTTTTTGTTTTGTTTTTTGTTTTTTTTTAAAAAAGACACGAACTCGTGTCTGTCCCCAGTTCAGGTGGCAGTACATTCTTGACAGTACGTTTTGCATTTTATATTTCTTTGCAGTTCCCTCTTCCTCTTTCCCCACCTGCCTGTTCCCACTCTGCCATCACTTCGGAGGGCTCCGTCCACGTCCTTGTGGGGAGCCTGCCGTGGCAGGGTGCTCACAGGACAGGACAAGCCTTTTTCCATCCTCAGGGAAAGAGCTTTTGTGGTGCTTGATGGAGTGAGGGACCTGGTTTGAAATGCACTATCAAATGTGAAGCACCCACTGAAAAGTATGCAAGGTACATGGCAAGGAGGGTATTGGATATTTAACATTAGTGTGCTGCTGCATCCCAAAATTGGTGGTGATGTGGTAGACATCACGGTACTGTATGGCAAAGGATTCGTGTCTGTTTGCAGGGCTGCTTTACTTGCAGAAGATAGCAGGCAGCAAGAGGGGATGGGGATTGCCACCTGGTCTCTGCCACACTTTTAACTTTTCTTTGGGATGTTTTATGTGCAACGGTGTGAGGTGTAGTTTGCTGCGTTTTGGAAATGGTGTATTTGCACAGGAAAGCTGAATTCGTGCCTGAACCTCCTCTCTGTATTGGTTTCTGCAGCCAAGGTTGGAATTTGATCGTATTTTTCTGTTAGCTTCCTTGGGTGTGATGCATCCTTTCCTATTTGCCTCTCACTGGCACAAGCAGTACCTCGCAGTAAGTGCACCTCTCGCAGGACCACTCAGACTGGCTCGTGTTTTCATCTAACATGCGTTTGTTATTTTGTTTTATTTTTTAATCTGCCTGTATTTTGTTTGTGCCTGTGTAGATGGGGGTCTTATCTATTCCGTCTCACTCGTCCTGATCTTTTTACTGAATCGCAGCGTGGAGGCTGCTACCGTATGTTGCAGGGTTGCTGTCATGTTGGGTTTGGTTTGTGCATCTAGGCACTGCTGTAGCACCCTCCAGAAGAGCTCCCGTGCCGAGCTTCTGGCACAGACTGGCTGGGAGACCCTTCTTGTGCTCAGATTCGTGACTGCTGATCTGCACAGTGGTGGGGAAAGACTGGTTTTCCACGCTTTGTTACTGGTCTTCTACAACGTACAGATGCTCATCTTGAAACGCTGTTCACCTTTCGCTGCAGCCACGTGGCTTGGTTGGGGTTGCAGCTTGATTAATTTTTGGCTAGCGTGTGAATCGCCCTTGTCCCATCACTGTGTTTTAAAATCAGTAAAAAATAAGTACTCAGAAAGTCAGAAACAGCAAGCTTAACACACACTTAGTACTGAAACTTTTACAGGGTATCTAGAGGAGGATATCAAGAATCTTGTTATTTTTACTTTTCTTTTTTTAAAATGAAACCGTCAACTAACAGGAAGCTGATTAAGAAACATTTGAAGTTGGGTAGGTTTTTTTGGTCATTAAGGTTTTTTTTGACTTGTCTGGGATTTTAAAATATCTGTTCTTAAATTACGTGAAATAGATGGTATGAGGGTGAGGAACAGGCCAATGCACATCTGGGTTTGGCAGGGTTCTTCATATGTGAAGTTTCATCCTTAATGTGATTTAAATAGTTCAAGGTATTAAAGTCTTTAAATCAAGGTTTATAATGACTTTAAGATGCTCCCCACTTAAAGCATGAAGGAATGTTACATGCTATGGCTTTTAAAAGGAAACACTATACATTCATTGCTAATTATATACTTTATTATTAAGTCCAAGTAGTAATTTTTTTTTCCAAGGCATGTTTGGCAAATGATAGTTTTTAATCAAATTACAGAATAAAATAATTACTTGGAATGTAACATAATAAACTTATTTTACAGGCCTTAATACAGTGAGGACCTATTAAGGTCACCTTTGAGCTGCATTGAAAGTAGGCAGGCAGAGTCTTGTTTGAAGGCAAGCAAAGCTAAGGACCAGTTTTGTTAAAAACTAGAATACTACATCCCAGGAGGAGCTTGTCCGGATCATCCCAGGAGGAGCTTGTCCGGAAGCCCATGGTTTAGGTGAGAGTAGGGTGTTGATAGAGAAGTGGTTTGTCTCTTCATTGAGTACCTGCAGATAGATTAGGCAAATCGTAGTTAATTATTTAACAAAAGGTCCAACGCTGCAGTTGCCTTTGACTCCTGCACTACTTAACAGCTCTGGTTTGGATGGTGGAATTAAGACTATAACTTTGAAATTAAGCTTTTATTTTCCTTTTCTTCTTCCCAGTGAATTTAAAGCTCTTGACTGCCAGCTCATCCCCAACAGATGAAGTGCAAACTTTTGCACTCTCTGCTAAGGACACTTACATAAAAGGGAGATATTCAGATTGCATCCAAACCCCACTCAGTTCATGGCCTTGCTGTTGAAGATGGGTCTGTGCTGCCGCTATCCACCTGGGTGTCTTCAGAGAGTCTCTCTGCTAACAGTCCTTGCTTTTTGTGCAGACCCCTATCAGTTGTTGAGCAGAAAAAGCTTCATTTGTGACAAGCCAGGTATGATGTGAGCTGAAATCCAGGAAACTGATTACTCCTGGGAGCAGTGGGACCGACACAGACCACTTTCCAGTGCACGTGACTGCTGAGATTGAATTCCTGCCTGCACTGGAAGAGGGTTCGGACTAACCCCTGTTCTCTCTCCTCCACACCCTGTCTGTTTTCATGAGACCGGTAGAAAGTTACTGTCTTTGAGATTTTCACCTCTGTCAAATGTGACAGGCATTAGCCAGCAAATTAAAAAAAGTAGCGCTAGGATTGGTAAACCCACATACACACGAATGTGGAAGCAGGCAGAAACCAACCTCACAAATCCTTTAAACCAGTAATACCGGCAGGGGTGAAAAGAAGGAAATGGAGTTTGGCAATGTCCAAATTTTTACCCGGTTCTTCTTGCCATCCCCTTTTCATTTTGCCCCTGCCGGGGCTGTAGGGCTGGAGTTCCTCCCGGCAGCCTGGCTAGCAGGCGGCAGCCGCGTGGTGCCCTTCCTCGGTAAAGCTCCCGGCAAGTGGAGTAACCAAACGGTGATGGCTGAGGGACACTTCGTACTTCTCCAGCTGCGAACATCAGAGGTATGAAGGAGTAAGTACAGCAGAAATACCTTTTCATCAGAGTCCTCACTGCATGCAAGGCTGAAATCACAGGAGCTGTTCTTTGAAGTCTAATCATATTGTGAATTTGGCTTTGAACAAGCAGCTGAGATCTTTAAAAGGCCCAAACCCCTATTTTTTTTGTTGGCATTTTTACATATGTACGACTACAGGGTGCACACATGCATTGCGTGGTCTGACCTGGATAAGTGTTTGGGACAGTGCACTTGCGTTTAAGTAAGACACAGCACTGAGGCCTTTCCACTCCCGCGGATGTGCCCGGAGCATCAGGACGGTGGGTTCAGACCCTTTGCAGCGGTCTGCATCCCTGCTGGGTGACAGCAGCGGGGTGGGCGGGTCGGGTGCGGTGCTGCTGGAGGTCTTGTGATCAGCTTCTGGGCCTTACCATGATGGGGAGGGTTTGATGAAAGGATCAAGTCGTGCCTTTGCATTATCACGTTGTAGTGAATGGGCAAACACTGCTGTTCTCATCTTGCCTTTACCTCTGAGATCACCAGCAGCTGCTTCATTAACTATTAATGGCCTGCTCATTAATGCTGTAAAAGGCTAGACCAATCTTGCAAATTTTCTGGACTCTTCTCCTGAAATATTTATGACTTGCTCGCTGTGCAAAAGGGCAAGAGCAACAGCAGAGAACATGCCTTCAAGTTTTGTTGAGCATTATTAAAGAGCTCATGAATATGAAGAAGCTGGCAGGTTGTCTCTTTTTTTTTTTGGCTTGCGCTACACGTCTGGCTGTAGGGGTCAAACGGGCTGCTGGTTTGCTGAAGCATCGGTGGCTCCATTGGTCCCTTGGTGAGCCATTAATCCAGGCAACCCCCTGTAACACATCAGATTCAGAACCAGACTAACCTAGTCTAGTGTCTGGTCTTCTGCCTTCTTAGCAGAGTCTTGGCTGCTTTACTGATGCTCCTGTAGTGCTTCCCTTTGCCTGGTGCTCCACAAGCACCAAGGTGTAAATGATACCTCCAGGGGAGGTTTTATTTCTCTTGTTTAACAGATGGGGAAACTGAGGCACAAAAGTTGAACAATTTGCTTAGAGCCGAGCAGTGGGAAGCCAGTAGAGGATGGAAATGGTTTTGCCCAAAACTGTAATGCTACTTTTGATTAAAGTCTGGTTAGTGTGAAAGGGGGACACACTCACCAAGCATCATCTGAAGCCATTGCTACAAGTTGTTCCCGTCCCATCCCAAACAGAGCTCCTGCATGATTGCGGAGAGGAGCACTGAGTAGTGCTTTCCCTGGGAAGGTGCCAGTATCCCTCTGATACCAGGAAGCAGCAGGGAATCTATTTTTCCCCTCCATCCAGATTTTGGAGATAAAATTGTGTTCTTCCCATCGCTTACATCTACCAGCAATAAAGACTCTGTCCACTAAATCCCAACTGCAGCTTGGCTGGTGGTGTGCCAGGCAGATTAAAATCTATATTTCTTTCCCACAGCCATCTGCAGAGCAAACGCTAGTGTAAATACGTGTGGGAGGCTTTTTTTGGTAAAGTAGGGAGATATGCTTTAAAGAGAACAGGTATGACTCCAGGAGTGAGGACCAATCTGTACAAAGTTTAATGTCTTTTGCGTACACAGCTGGCCTTTAGAGTAAAAAGGCTCCTGTGTGTTTAGAAGATGGAGGGTGTGTCAGGAATGACCTGCCTTTAGTGCTGTTCAAGCTTCTGGACTTGCAGATAGCGCCGGAGCGGAGCCAGGCAGCAAAATAGATCCGTATCAGGAGCATTTCCTGGTACAACTTTCTCATTATTATTTCTTACAGAGTGTGAATATTTTATCCCACATCATATCAAATTACAAGGGAGCCATTCCTTTTAGTTGATGGGGTGAAGTTATGATGGATCCAGGGTAGAATTTCAGAGTGCTGTCCTTCACCAAGGTGGTGTTCAAGGGTTTATCGTAACACCTTAATTTTATACTCTACAAGGTGAAGAGCCTACTCAGATATCCTGGTGGTAGCCACAATTTAGTGGTAGAACGTGGTCATATTGTGCCCCGTATGACTGCAGCAGGTCCTGGTGGGTCTCCATTGTCACATTGATCTCCAGGAATATCCTGTCAGCGTGCTGAATGCCATCTAATTTGGCCCTCAAAACTAGCATAAGTGTCTCTGGGAAGACTTCTGGGACTCTGCTGCTACAAGAATAGCATCCAGATCTTGAGCGACTCTTGTCACTCTTTATTGAAGCAATTTCTTCAAAAGCTGGAAAATGGGTAGATGCAGGAATTGAGTCCCTGTCCCTTGGCTGGTGCAGCTTTTCCAGAGACAGCTGCAGTGGAGGCTGCAGAGCAGATCATCGTAGTTTTTTGAGTTACCAATGGTGCTGTTACCTCTCCTTCTGTCTCTGCTGTTCTCTTCCTTGTGGGAGATCTACCCCCTCATCCCACCAAGGGCATGAAGCGCTGCCAAAGTTTTGGGAGCCCTTTCCTTGCTTCTTCCTTGGTAGTTGGGAGGATTCTGCCCAAAACAGACCGTGTTTCTCCTCTTTGAGTTTGGGGTTTAATCACAGGTGAGGAATGTAGCAAAATCTCTGTTCCTCAGCAGAGGGGAGACCAGTATAATTCACAGCGTTGGGGGCTGTGTCCTGTCCCTGCCAAGGGCATCAATGATCAGGTATCAATGATGTGAGAAAATACAGTGATGATTAACATTTTCAGTAAGTAAAAACTTACTGTATCCTACGAAATAACTGGAAGAGGGAGGGGTTCTCTGTAGAAACATCAGCTTTCGGTTCTTGGTGTCATAACGCGAACTAAAAGAGCTGCCAGCAGTCAGAGAAATTCCAGATGTGTCTTCTGCATGCCGCTCAGCTGTGGGTTATGTTTCCAAGGAAAAAGTGTGTCTGTTCGCACTCTTGGGCAGATTCCCGATTTCAACAGTTTCGGATTGAGGACTGGACCATGCTTCAGAGGATGCTGCAACTCATTATTCATTTTCCTTTTCTGCCGGTGTACTCATGTCTTGTCAAGATAAAAATGATTACTCACATTTATGAATAGTGGTTTCTGAAGTGTAGCCTTTAAAGTGATGTCTTGGCATCTAGGTGATCAGTGGGGTACCAGTAGTTCATTGGGACTTGTGGGTCTCCAGTATTTTTGGTAGAAGCCAGCTGTTCATTAGATATATCTGTGTTTGCCTTGTGTCCCAGGGGGCGGGGGGCGGTATCCAGGTTTGGAAGTGTTAGCTTAAATTTTCATGTGCATTTAGATTGGTGGGTACTCCAGCCAGCAGCTGCTTTGGTTCACAGTAAATTCTGACTCAGGAAAATGTTATCTAAGTCTAAAATTAAGAGGAAGAAAGGGCAAACCCAGCCTTAATAGTTCATGGGTAGAAATGGGGGAACAGGTCAGCTGGCCAAATAAAATGGATCCTGGTTGAGTCTGGGTTGAGGCTGTCCTGCAAGACCTGCTAAACTTGGCCTTTTCAGAAAATTTTAATCATCATTTGAGCTGTGTTACTTTATCATTTTCCCGCTGATGCTGTTCATGCCTTGGCTTAAGGAGTGCAAAGTTGTCTTGCGACTGCCGTGCTTACGTAGTTGGGTCCTTCTGCACTAAAGTGATGTGATGGGGCCACAGCCACTGGTGCTCCAGGGGAGCGTGTAAGCCATAAGCATTACAGCTCCATCCTGGGTGCCGAATCCTCTCCCAAAACAGCGCTTATCTAGAGTTTGCATATCAATGAAAACTGTCCTGCCAGGCTTTTTATAAAACCTTTTATTTCATGACATTGGCATCTTGAGACTTACCTGACAGCATCCAATGGTCCCTACCTCCAGTGGCCTGAGCAGTTCTGTGTGGAAAGGCAGAAAGGCACAAAGGCTGAATTTTATATTACAACACAGGTTGTAATGTACGCTGGGAAGTTAGCTCACATCTTGCCACCTTCTGAAAATAGCTTGGGGTTAAGCCATGCCTACACTACAGACTTCTGCCAGCAAAGCTGTACTGACCAGAAGGCATGGAGAGGTGCGATTCCTGAGTGGCACGGCCGTGCTGGCGCAGCCCCGAGGCATGGCGTGCATATGCTGGGGAAGCCGCCCTTTCTCCGGCCTGCGAGGGACTCTTGCTGAGCTCTCGTAGAGCAGGGCTTTGTTGCGATAGCCCTGTCTGGCCTGTAGCGTTTTGACAAGGTTATGTGGGTGTTCATCTGCTGCTGGTGTGCTTCTGGGGTCTTAGTTCCTGTAAATTTTTAAAGAGGTGTTTTCAGATCCTCCTCAGTAAAAAAGAGGTGAAAGGCGCATTTTTAATGTTGCAGATCCTTTCTCGTCATCCTTCTTTGCAGGGAGGTTCTGGTGGTTCTCATGCTCCAGAGCAGGGCACAGCAGCAGTCATTCTAGCTATGTGCCATCTAATGCTGGATAATGTTGCAAGATCCAAAAATAAAAAGTGGAAAAATATGCAGACAGAGGAAACAAGGCACAACTTTACCTCTTGGGCAGAGCAACCCCCTTCCATCTTCCTAGCACAGCTTCACTGCCTGAGTCTCGAAAGATGGGTAACTCCATTGGGTTTTTAGCACCTACTCTGTCTTTCCACACTGAGTTTTAATCCTTGGCTCCCTTCAAGAGCTTGTGTTGTTACACTGCTACTGCAAGTCCTTCGGTGAAATACTGCTCCTCTCTTCCTCCCCAACCTGGTAGAGTTACAGATTTCTTTGCTTGAGAAAAACACCTCAAGGTCATCCCCGGCCTTGTTGGAGAAGCAGAGAAGAGAGCAGTTTATCGGTGCTTATTTAATCCCATCTCTCTTAAAATACAAGCACATGGTATCTGCTTGCATACTTTCCATCCCCGTATTTGTGATACAGAAAAGTTTTGTTACAAGAATTAGGTGTAGAAGCACCGAGGAATAAAAACGATTAACACAAGTTCAGGCAGAGGATTAAAACCTCCTCTCCTATAGCCTGGCTAGGACCATACCCTCTTGCCTCTCCTTTTCCTTTCAAACACCGGTGTCCCTGGGATACGAGTTGCTACCTGAGTAGCTCATCTTCTCAGTACAGTGTAGGATGCACTGATTTCCAAATGGGTCCCTAAGGATGTGCCAGCTGAGTGTGACGGATGAAAAAGGCCACGTCAGACCCGCAAGTCTCCTATCTATCTGTTTGCTTGTATGTTTAAAGTTACTTATTGCCTTTGGCAAAACTAGTGCAATCATTCAGTCTATCGAAATTGCCCAATTAAGTCTCAGATCAGATAAAAGTCTATTGAGATGTGATTATCAACAAGAAAGCATCAAGATCGCCAACTTGGCCTCCGTGAGGAATGTGGGTTCTGACTTGAAACAAATACCTGGCAAGGCTGTGATTTTGGCTTGGTTTTCTCCCAAAATAAGAATGGGAAGTGTCTCATCTTTCGTAACAGTCTTTCCCCTCCCTCCAGTGAAACTTGCATTTTTTCGTTGTGCAAAGGGGACCCAGAAAATTATTTTGCTAGAGCAGGGTACAGTCAAGATGCAAACATGCTATGGAGGAGCTGAGCCGGAAATATTACTGCTCTCTAGCACATTTCATACATATATATATATATGCCAGTTCTCTTCATAGCAGTGGAGAGCAGGGATGCGCGGCTTCCCAGGACATGAAGCCCTCATGTTTAGCCTGTTCCAGTAGATCACAGGAGACGGGACCTCTGTGTAATGTCCTTAATTACATCTCCGTTCACCATTCCCCCTCTTCCACGCTCCCTGCAGCCAGGAACTCACCATTACTGTACAAATTCACACCGGGTCCCAACATTCAAACCCAACACTTGATATTTCTACCTGTTTATTGGGGGTTTTTTTTGGAAACAAAATGCTGAAGACAAATAAACAAGTCAATAAGCAAAGCATTTAAATGAATGTGCAGTCATTATAACTGATATCAGGGAAAAGGAATGCAAACAGGCCAGTCTGTGGCTTGGTGCTTTTATCTCTTGTCCGCCTGTTTTGTTTTTAATTTTGAGCACAGGAAGGGGGCCAGTATATGACCATATGCTTACAAAATGCTGGTTACACACGTCTTCCAAGCAATGTTGTCATAGTAATGATATGTCATGTATGTGTCACGTTTTGTCATGCTGTGAATGTACCCGTGTGACTCCAAACCTTACTGCGTTTCCTTCTCCTGTTCTTCATCACCAGTAATAACAATTGTTTCCAGTCAACTTCTGCATCCATTCTGAATAAATTGGAAATGTGTTTTCACTTCATTCAGTGCCGGTAGGAAATTCATACCCTGGGAAATTTGCAAGGGTATTGCAGGGAAAATGTTAAGCATGTGCATCATTGCACATCATAAGCATCATTGATGTTGATCAAGTTAAGTGTGCTCTTAAGCCTTAGGAGCTATTGCCTCTTTCCAAGCGTTGGTCTTAATGGAAGGTTCTGAAAGAAGGGGAATTGATCTCCACTTGCAAGGCCCTAAATATGGAAGTGCACCTTGAGGAGAGGAATAATCAGCAGAAGTTGATGCTGGTATTGCTGTGAACATTATCTTGGTCATACCTTTTCATTTTCCAAAGATCCTTTCAGCATGATGTAAAGATTCCTTCAATTTTCAAAAGTTGGGTTTTTTCCTCCCCCTGTGATTTGTTTTCCGTTAATTTCTTGTCATGTAATCACCTTTGCAGTTTCAACAAGGTTTTGAAGTTAACACTACTTTGAGGCAGTGATATCTAGGCCAAAGAGGTTCACACCTCTTTGGTGTGAGCGAGTTCTTGTGATTTTTGGGAGGGAGGTCTTGTGATGAGAACGTGGAAGAGCAGGGAATCAAGGCTCCTAGGTCCAGATTCGATCTCTGTGGCTTTCCCTCCTGCGAGCCTTTGGCAAATGAGAGATGAATGCAGGCTCCATATAACCATAATCTATAAAACAGATCTCCCTTGGGGTGAGTATGGATTAATTAACATTTCAGAGGCGCTTTGAGTTCCTTTGATAGGTGTTGCAGAAATGCAAAAGGGTTTTTTTCTTGCTAGACAGAGGCTGTCTAAAGGACGGATTTTAATGATGTTGGTTTACCTCCTAAGAGCTCTTTTTCAAATGGAAGAATATTTAACTTCTTATGTATGTACGAATATGGTATTTTACTGCCAACTTAAGCCAAATAAAATATACAGCGTCTGGACCAAGACTGGATTTGGTACCTTCACATCATGAAAGCTCATGCTGATAATTTGCCAGTAGCCTCAGGGCTTTGATAGTAATTTGCCAGATGCTATACTGAACCTAATTTGCATCTGTATTTACATAAATGCTTTAATTAAAATTATATGCACCAACCTGAGATAGATGAGCAGCACTGCCTCCTATTTGTTTACATTCCCTGACAATAAAACCCTGCGTTGGCTGCTTCTTGCCGATTGTACGACTTGACAAGGCTATTTGAGGTATGGACTAGAAACTTGACAGATTTCTACTTAGGCTCTGCTGCAAACTGAGGAGTGACCTTAAGCTTCCAGGACCAAATTCTGCCTTTATTTTAGCAGCAGAGGAGAATGAGCATCTTGATTCTAGGGGTCAAATTTGGTCCGTGGGTGCTCTAGATTTAGGGTAGCTTTGTGCAGTCAGGATTTATAGCTTCTTGCAGACGATGTGTGCTTTGTCACACATGCAAAATGTGAAATCCCACTGAGGACAGTAGAAAAACATTTTAAATACAGCTTCCATCAAGAATAAAATTCTGAGCAGTGTTCATCTTTGAACGGAGCATTACAGAGCTCCTTGTAAGGTAAAGTGCTCTAAATAAAAGGGATTTCGGGGCCCAAGTGGGGTCCTGGTCTCACAGTAGGACATGTGAGAGCTCATGGCTGAGTTTGGATGAAGGCAGTGGAGACTGGCTGAGGTTTTTGCATAGACCACACATTTAATCTGGAAAATGCAAGCACATAAATACAAATTAAATCCAAGCTGTGCGGTTTGCCTTTGGACAGTGGAGGATGTTCTGGTTGATGTTGCTGTGCTGCTTCCCAGTTATTTGGAAGTTGTCATAAAGTGTCGCAAAGGAAAGAAATCGAGTGGCAAAGTTACAACCGATTTCACAGACTGCTTTGAAGATACACGAAGGACAGGTTAAAGAGAGCTGTTACTACCCTGCCTGGATTTGGAGGGTTGCTGAGCTTTATTTAAAGGTGTTTACTTATCTTGCTCTGTATGAGATACTTCAAAGCTGCTGTTTCCCTCACTGAGACGTTGTATATATGTTGGGAGTTGGACTAGATGACCTTTAAAAGTCCCTTCCAACCTAAACTGTTCTATGATTATATGATTCTGTATAAATCTGAACACTACCAGTCGCTTTTCTGGTGACCTCTGATTATATTTGCCCATAGTCATTTCTGAATCCAGTTTGAGAGAGTCCATTCACATTCAGCATATTCGTACATTAACCCGTTTGCCTGATAGCTCTGTCAAAGAGGATAAACTGTCCCATGTGTTATGACCTGCCATGGGGCGGGTGGCCAAAACCTGTTTATTGAAGTCCACATGCACAGGCACAAAAGCATCTACGTTTGTTGCAAAGTGGCCTAAATATTTAACTTAGGAGGTGTCAGTAAGCAGGCTGAAACACGCGTCCGAGGGTGTGGGGTGAGTGGCAGTACAGGGTGACCCACTGGCAATGGGAGCCGGGGCCCGTGCCGCTCCCACGGGCATTGCAGCAGCTGAGGTCTGCCGGGGGTCGTAGCCAGGCAGTGCTTTGCACGGCTGGGACGTGGTGGTCTCAGTCAAGTAATGGGCGCGACAAAGCCACGTTTGCAATCTTGTGAAGTCGCAGCCTTAATTTACATTGAAATAACGTAAATAAATCCAAACTATCAGTCTTGTTTTACTTCATAATAACAGGATGAAAATGCTTCCCATATGAAATTAATTACGGCGTGGGGGGGGGGTGCTCTGATACTTGATAGGAAGGTGCAGAAGGCGGCTGAAGGAAAGCAGCCCTTGCTTCCCCCTGGTGTGAGGGAGAGGAGGGGAAGGTACTTGCTGTTTACTCAGTCCTGCTTTTTACGGTCACTGACCGGAGCAAGGAGGGTGGGCAGAGCTTGGCTCCTCTCTGCTAACGAAGCTTTTTCAATGTGAGGGGAGCAGGTGAGGGAGAGGGCCTGGGATGTGGCGCACAGGGGAATAATAATTCCCCCAGGGAAAGTGTCCTGTTAGGGTGGGATATGCGTTTGTGTTAAAATCTGCTCTGCAGTTGCCTCCTCCAGCAGGGAGGTCCATCGGCCGGTTGTCCCTGCTCAGCCCTCCACTTTCCCCTCTGCCGTCCGCACCACATCTCCCAGCAAGGCCGGTGCTGCAGCCCAGCCCCTGGGGAAGGAGCAGTATGGCGGCTGGCAGGCAGGAGCCCCAGAAGGTTGGGGTTTGCAACCCCGCTTCAACGCTGAAACAGCCACTGGTTTGAATTTGGACCAACATCCAAGGTGTTGGTACCAAGTTTGGTACCTCTGGCTTTCCCAAGGTGACCTCTGGTTGTGTTTTGAGGTGAGAGAGTAAGCCGGCGGTGGGGGGGTGTTCAGCAAGCAGCCCTGTGTTTGGAGGAGGTTTCTTTCAAAAAACATTGTGTCTGTCTGATTTTAAAATTCACTGCTAATGCTTTAAGTGTAGCGAGCACTGTATGGCAGCCTTTAATCAGCCTGTGCGTATTTTAAGAATCGTGCCAACTGTTACTGCCTTAGAGATACCTGGAGATTTGGTCGAGAGGAGCCTGGCCTAGTTTTTTGGGGTAGCTAGCAATGCGTTTTCATTTCCCTATTTAACGTGAGCCTCCCCAGTCTTATTTTTCACGGCATTTTCTTCGAAAGGTTGCAAAGCTCCAAGCAACCAGTCAATGCAAGGGGGAAGAGAGAAGTCAGGGTGTAATATAGCAATAATTCTTGCAATTAGAAGTATATTAAGAACTGCACTTCAGCCGTGGATGGAGTACGGCGTGGCGGGGTGCTGGAAGGAGGGTCACCCTTGGGCGAGGGGACCTCCGGCCCTGCCGTGGTGAGGGCAGCTCACTTGTCTGCGGCTGTTTGGTTATAGATGTGCAACGCTGGAGGCAGCATCCGGCAGCCTACTGCAGGACTGGCAGGGTGTCCCTAATGAAGACAAGGCTTAATTGGGTAAAATCATGGTGAGAAAATGTTGGGGTTTAAATCATTTGCATATCAGCAGTCGTTAAGCTGTTAGGCTGAGCATTTTGTTTGTGTTACACAACTGGTGTGGTGTAAACAATTACTCATCTTTCCATCCCAGCTCTCCAGACTGGGAAAATGGAATAGAAAAAGGCTGAGGGATCCATCCTGACAATCCTCTGGATCTTGAGTCTGCCAGACAGGCGTCCCAGAGCCAGGAAGGAAACGCTCGGTTTAGTCAGACCCCTCTTGAGCTCTGACTCGGAAGTGTGCATGCAAATGGCCCCACTCGCCGTGTGCCTGGGTCCCTGCGAAACAAGGTCTTGCCAAAGCGGGTGCCCACCTTCCAGCAGAAGCACATTTGCTACTCAGGCTCTTGGGCAATGTGTTGTTATTCCCAGCATCACACCACCACCAAAATATGCGCAAAGCATCTCTCAGAACTAAAAGGACTCCATCCTGGAAAAGGACTTGAGAGCCAGTTCATTAGCTTGCTCTTTTCACCAAAAGTTAGTTAGAATTCCCAGCTACTTTATATATTTTTTTCTGCTGTCATCTGGAGTTGCAAGCAAATTTTCTGAGTCGCTCCTACTGCAAACTGTCACCTGTTGGTAGGCATCCTCCTAAAGTGTCCTTTCTCCATTTCCCACCTGTGTGTACAGATGAAGTTGATATGAGACCTTCAAGATGTCTGCAGCAAGTCACCTTCTCCTAAAACAGGATCCAGCCTTTTGTCACCCAAGGCCAGTTCTTACTTATTACTTCTATTTCAGAGCGCCTCAAGACACACATTGGTGTTGATGAAACAACATAAAGCAAAGCTGGAGGCTGTGCCGAAGAGTTCATAACCACAGGGGAAAACTTGGCAGAGGGGCAGAGAAAGGGAGAGATGAACTAGTGGTAAAACATGTGTGTGAGTGTTTTTAATGTGTTTGTCTCACGTTAGCTTTCCTAGATGTTGCAGCTGTCTTAAGTTTTGTATACCTAACAGCAAAGACGTTAAATAGTATTTAATAAAAATAGAAGCAGTATGGGAAGAGGGCTTTACTGAATTTAGAAATCAATCCAGATGCTCTTTCACCGTTAGTTAGACTTTATTGTAAAAAAATGTACCTTTTTGATTTGGAGTCACCCAACAAAACTAATCCTTGGCTCAGATGGATGTTTGACTTAAGTTCTGATATTCTCTTTTTCTTCTTTTTAAGCTAAAAAACCTTAGCTTTAAAAAAATGATATGGTATTTGCAGAATCAATAGAAAAGCTGACCCAGATAAAAGTGCACAAAAATTGGTTTCATGCCCTAGAACTTTTCCTGCATGCTTTTTGATGCAGTGTATCTGATCCTTCAAAAAGGAGGTAACATACAGTGATCTCAGCAGCTTTGAAGAATTGTTCTGGAAGAATAACAAGGAGCACTGGAGAAGGGGGTGTGCACGTGTACCTTTTTTTTTTCCCCTCATTAAATATATCATGAGATGGAAGAAATTAATGTCATGTTGCTGGTTATGTGGAAGGATAGGATAAGTTTTGTATGAAATCTGGTTTTGTCTGATTTTTAAAGGGTGAAAGTGCATTTCTCCTGAACAGCTCTTCACAATAGGATGTGAATTGCACTTTTATCTTCCTTGGTTCAAACCTGCTCCTACTGGACTGAGTGGCAAAGGTGTATCCCAATAGTATCAGGATTCGCTCTCAGAAATGTAATTATGCCCTGGATCCTGAATTAGGTAGAAAGCTGTAAAAAGCATCTGCTGCTACAGATGTATTCCAATGTAAGTAGGATCCAAATCTTAATGTGATTCAAATACAGCACTTAGATCTGCAGGAATCGGACATTTAGTGTCTGAACCTGTATTGCTTTGGCTTCCAAAAACATCCCAGGCTGTTTAGGGCTGTGGACCCAGAGGCGTACAAATCAATGTTCAATGTAGGCATTGGCGCAGTGAAGGTGATAAACTGATAGAACAGGTTTGTGGGACCTCGAGACTGGCAGGCTGTAAGGAGAAAGTTTTGTTCCATCCCTTTGTATTCTCAGCCTTAAAAAAAAAGTTACAGTCTAGCTGGAGGGGAAGGATGGGCCCACAGTTACTGATTCTTAACAGAATAAGCGGTCGCAGTGCGCAGGCTGTGTTGGCTGTCCCCAGGATAGGGAGAAAAGGCCACAAAAGCAACTGCTTCATGGGAATTTCCGCAAGCCTTACCAGTCCTCGGGGTTGGACACTGTTTTTCAGTGCTTGGTGTATGCGCTTTCCCCTTTCGGCTGCATTTGCTGGAGCGCGGGGCAGAGCACTGGCTCTGGGGCTGTGCAGCCGGGGAGCAAGTGCAGCAGGCAGGCACGTGCCCCGGGAGATGCTCACCTCGAACGGGCTGCTCCGGGAGTTTGCAGTAAGGAGAGCGGATGAAGCTCAGGACCAAGCAGGCCCGTATAGCAACTTGTAGGGGACTCTGGGCGACATTTCCTGTGATCTCTTTGTGGCTCCTTGATTACTTGTAGCTGAAAGTAGGTCACCTGGCATGAACATAGGGGCCACTGGCCCAGGTGCATCTCACGTAACTTTCCAGATATAGACACATGGACACTCCTACTGAAAATAAGAGACTCAATAACACCTAACAGCGCTGGTCTTCCAA
Organism: Balaeniceps rex; assembly: GCA_013401315.1. Lineage (NCBI taxonomy): Eukaryota > Metazoa > Chordata > Aves > Pelecaniformes > Balaenicipitidae > Balaeniceps > Balaeniceps rex. Next base: position 18,597 of record VYZW01059613.1, on the reverse strand, counting down.
GAGTGAATGGAGCACAAACACCATTATTTGAACGAAGTGAAGTGATTTCTTGCTTTATATTTACACCCTGTGCTCATTTCATTTCTTGTACCACTTTTGCACTGACGGCTGCTGTGTTTGGCAGGAATTTGCAAACACGTCGGTGCTTACAGCCAAAAGTAGGAATGGTCTAAACAGCCAGAAAAGAGAAACCCCTTCCTCTTGTATTTATTTTTGTAACAGCAAAATGTAGAATGTCATCACTGGCTGGCCTTGATCAGTCTTTCCCCCCCCCGCCCCTTTTCAGTTGTGTTTTTTTTTTTCTTTTCAGCTTGGGGGTTGAGGGAAACAAAAGAGGGAATGAATTAAGAGCAGGAGAAAAGAGTGTCTGCTGTTGGGCTGTGTCATGTGGTAAGGAAATCAGGCTGAAACTGGAGAGACCAGGCCAAACCTAACAACAGTACTGGGAGGCTTTAAATTATGTCACTCTGACAGCGGATCTAAGCGGTGAAAATAGCTAGTGATGTTTCTGGCTGCAGTCTAGGTTAAATAGCATGGTGTACATGTGAAGTGATGCTGATGCTCGCATCATTTGCTGTAGCTGCCTGCGTGATACCTCTTATAGGCAGTCTCAAATGATGACCCCCATCCTTTCCAAATTGGCACATGCATTTAGACCGTGGGGATTGATGTTGTTTAGCATGTTTTTGTATTGTGTTCGCTTCGGTTCTCTCTGTTGGTCTTTTCCTCTATAGCACTCCTGTTGTTATGAGCTTGGGTGTTTGGGGGGAGAGGACAGAATGCATGATTCTTGTCTATGTCGTACACCACGTCTCTTCAGCAAACTTGTATGATGATACCTGGATGGATCTGAACACAGGGACCGGACATCCCATGGTGTTGAAAATTAATTAGCAGATGAACAGTCCGCAGCTTGGTTGTTTAAAAATAAAATAAAAGTTATTGCTGTACGTATGTTGGGCAGCAAAAGCATCCTACAACAGTGCTACTGTAGCAACCACTGTGTTGGAAAACAGTTATCAATCACGGTTCTGGCAGAGGAGGGTTTGACAACTGTTTTCCAACACTTTTGTTACTAGGGGCAAGTAGGTAACTAACCAGAAGGTGACAGTCTGAAATGCAAGGTTTAAGAGGAATAATGTGAAATAGTTTAACTCTACTAAAAGCCATATAAATTAATGATGAACTTTCTGTTGGCCAGAACCCTACAGGACATCACTCTCTCTCTGGTTGAATTTTCTTACGTGATCAAACATTCTTCTTGCTTTAAAGCCCTTGCTGCCAATTTAAAATAGTATACGAGACTGAGATTTCTCACCCTTCAAGAAAACACTTTGATTTGTTGAAGGAAACTAGGAACAGTTAAGGAGATAGGAAAGAAAGTAATGTACCTTTCTCTGTGCTGACATCCACAGCTGGGGGATGTGTTGAAAAGTAAATATAATCCACTTTGAGCAATGCTTTCCCATTCTCTTTCATTTTGATTCAGTGCTCTGGTTCCCGATGAACTAGGCTTAACAACGGAGAGTGAGGTGCGGAAAGGCTGTACGACCTGAGCGGAGACGCAGGTGATCATCCCCCTGTGCTGGGGCCATGGGGGTTAATGTTGTTGTTTGTTTGCATATTTTTTAAGCGCTGAGATGAGAAGGGGCAGAGAGTCACAGTCCGTCTGTCTGTCCAGTGCCAGGGAAGCCAGGCCAGGACCTTCACCAGCTCCTGCCTCACCTTGCAGCCGAGGCCAGCCGCAGCTGCTGCCGGCAGCCAAACCACGTCTTCTTACCGGCTTCAAGTAAATCTATGGACGGGCGCATCTTGGCCCCGGGGCAGCCTGTGGCTGAGGGGTTGGAGCAGTCCCCTGGGAGCAGCGGTTGGGCGAAGGCAGCCTCGGTGGCTGTCCGGGCTGCCTGGCTCAGCCATCCACTGCCCTGGAGCATCACTCTGGTGCTTCTCCCTGGCAGGATATAAGAAGATTGGTTTCATCCTGATAGAGAGCATGTTCTCTGAAATCTTACAAAGCTGTAAGAGGGGGGGAATAGTTTCTGTGACAGCGCTGCAGTAACAGTGAAAATCTGCCTAAACCTAGGAAACTTTTTCCTTTTTTTTTCGAGACAGCTTATTTGCTTTTCAGTCTTATTTACTCTTACTTTGCTGTTATTTACTCTCTGGTTATTTTTATGCTTCCGCGTATTTCCAAAACCAGCTGGTAACGTTAAGAAGGCCTTGCAACAGGGACTTGGTCCATTTCTGTAGTTTACAGAAGTTTTCCTGGGGGAAGCAAAGGCTGCAGAGCTGCAGTGTGCCACTGCCTTGGAGTGACTCCCTGGGACAATTTCTGCTTGGGGGTAGCTGCAAATGGTGCAGCATGGATTAAGACCTCGTGTGAGCAGTTGTCACACTGCTGAGGTGGAGAAGATGACCCTTGGCAGGAGCCTCCTCCCCTGCTTGTGTGCGCCAGGAGCTGCAGGCAGCCTTCCCGCTCCCAGCATCATATTTTCAGAGGCTGTGGAGCCCCTGGTCTCCCTCTTTTTGTCTGTTTCCATGTGTTTTCCAGGTCAGATGGTGGTTTTCCCAGGGAGCACCAGGGCTGCTGTCAGCAGCTGCTGTGGGGTGGCAATAGCCATCTCCGTTTTGGCTTCGTTCAAAAGACTGGAGAAAGGTGGCTGAGCGCCGAGTGGGGTAGGGGTAAGACCGCTGGGGATGGAGAGGTGTGGGGGATATCCCCGGGCCTCTCCAAGCATCACTGTGCTCATAGTGTGTGCATGCTTACGCGGAGACCTCAGAGCACTTCGGGGTTTTTTAATGGCTTTTTTGCTGCATATTTGGGTATTTGATGGAAACTCTGGATTGTGTTTTATGTGTTTGTCTTAGAGACAGGCGCAAGGATGGGTTAATTTTATTAGCTTCATAAAAGGTGTTGAAGTGAAGGATGCTCATGAGCATGTTACTCCCTTGCACTGAAATCTGCCAGGTTTGGTGAATGTTTAACGAGGACCAGATCGGCATCTGGGAGCTGTTGGGGCGCTTGGGATCCGCTGGGATAACTGGGAGTTTCAGCGTGTGGATACAGACAACTTTCAGGAACGCTTGTGTCTGCTAATCATGCTGTAGTAACAGTCTGCAATCTATGGGCTGCAAACCCCCCATTTCCAACACAGCTGTGCATATTTAATTCGATAGAAAGCATTTCTAGTCTAGCATTAGAAGTAATTCAGATCACTAAGGTGGTAATTTTGATCATGGTAGCTTTTAGGGAAATCTAGGTATAAGCTAGACTGAGAAGCTAATAAATGCCTAGCACAATACAAACAGGTGAGGAACGGGGACGAGCCTGCACCCCAGCCTCGCCGTATTCCTGCCTCGCTGAGCCAGCAGCAGAGGAAAGCAGCATCCCGGGTCTCATTAGGTTGATTAGGGAAAAGTAGCCCCAACCTATTGCCTGTCCCACCAAATTTTGGGCGTTGGGGTAGTCAGGTGATGGGGATGGGTCACCAGCAGTGCTGGGGGGAAGCACCAAAGCCTCGTGGGGCTGCAGAGGGTTGGCGTTACAGGCACGACCTGCTCCACGGCGATGCTTTCGGCTGACCAGCATCAGGGTTTAAGCCACCAAGTAGGCATCTTTCAGGAAAAGAGGTTGGGAGGAGTTTGGGGTTTATTTTTCTTCATCTTGAGCACAGCTAGAGAAAACAAGTGCTGTCAGGGCTCCCAACTCCATTTCCCTCTGTAAAATGTTATTTTGCAAAATTGGTCATTTCGTAAGTTGAGAGAGTCTCAAAGGAACTTTTCCATCAAGCGTATAAAAAGTACCATTATTTCTTTTCCCTGCCCTAACAGCAGTTCGAGGTTTTACATTTTAGCTCACTAAAGGTATCTCGGCGATCTGTTTTTTGCGAGAAATTTCATGGTGAACAAAGCAAAATTATCCCATTTTCAGGTGGTTAGTGCGGTAGTGTTTGGGTTGCAGGAACCATGTGGAGTGCTGGTGTTTATCAAGTTACGTACTTCCGAAAAGTATTTTAAAAATCTTTTTGTTTATTTTGGTTTGTTTTGCCATAAGATGTTACTTTTTTTGGAAAGCATCTGGAATAATGAAGCAGCTGGTGGCTGAGACTCCTGCTCGGTGTGTGGAGAATGAAGGATGGCTGGGATAGCTGGAGTTATCCTCTATGTGCTGCGGGCTACGTACACACACACACAGGCAATTCCTGTGAACCAGGCGGTGTGTGGTAGCTCATAAATCACCGTCACCTGTTTCGTACGTGTACTCACCAGGACACCGCGCAGGAGCCAGCAGATACAAATCTCTCCAGCTCCTCTCCATGACTGTGCAGGTGTTTAAGTGGCACAGCTCGTGTAGGTGAGGACATGACGCCTGCATGAATTCCCTCCTGTGGAGTGGAGAGGTCTGGTCTCAATTCACCTGATCCTGGAGTTGTGATGCATTTCAGGGAAGTGATGCTGTCGTGCCAAGGAGAACTGCTTCCCCTGCCTTGAGCTGCCTTGGAGTAAGTGTGCCCCCATGGGAGGCTGCTCAAGAGCTGCCCACGCAGGGATGCTCAGGACGAACAAACTCGGGCAAGACCAGTTTTCTTTTCATTAGTAATTACCTACCTGTTGCAAAAAAATTGGCATTTCTGTGTAAAACATGTTTGTGACTCCTTCATTTCACTGTTGCGTAATTCCAGGCTTTGAAAAGCAGTAGTAGATCTCCCAGAACCATGAAATTGTTCAAAAGATCTGAAATATGTATGTGTATATATATGTATATATATGTATTACCAACTTGTTTCTGAGCTGTTACGTTAAACCCAAATCATATTCTCATAGCCACAAGGGGTAGAACTTTTTGCATACTTTCTGAAGAGGATTGTGCACTATGAGTACAACAGCAAGGGACTGGATTTAATAACCCTGGAGATTTCTTCCTGCTTTATGTTTCCTAAAGTGGCGATCCTCGCAGAAATTTCACCAGCTGGGTCTTTAGGAAAAGCACCAAAAATTGTGAGGCTCATTATACAGTCCTAAGAAGCGACGGCACCATACATATGTATTTATTTTAATTAACTTTCTAAGCAGAGGTTAGAGAGAGGGGGAAAGACAGGACTGTGTTGCACTATAGGCAATTTTGTTGTTCTTTAAAAGCGTTTTATTTGTAGGTGTGGTTTTGGTCCTTGTTGGCAAGATGTAGGGTCACTTTTGCACGTTGGACACAGCACTAAAAATACATGATTTCAGATAGTGGATTCAGTGTAAGATAACTGGACTAAGCCCATTAAATACAGAAACTGCTCGGCCCCGGGCTTGCAGCCTATGATGGGAGAATGGAGAATGTGACCCAAAAGAAGGAGGAAGGGCAGCAGAAGGCGGCCTCCTGGGTCCAAAAACGGGTGGAGGTGTAAATAGCATAAAATCTGCAGCTATCCTGCATGTTTATTTCTCTTTTACAATTCAGTGAAACTAGCATTTTTTTGCCTTACTCCGAGATGGAGCAAAGCGGGAAGCAGCTTCCCTTTTATCTATGAATAAACATGCAGCTTTTTCTATTCTAAGCTCTTAAAAAATGGTTTTGGTTGTGTAACAGCTCCTGGCCTCCCAGCTCCTCCAGTAGCCATGATGCTCTTTCAGGAAATCAAGTCATATCTTCCTTTGAAAAGAAGCAAAAAAAATATTTCTAACCTGCTGGGAAGGAGCAGCAGACTCTGAGTGATTTCTTTGGGGTTTGCCAGCGGACCTTCCTCTGGCCAGATAACAAGAGTGTGAAGTTTCAAACTCAAAAACTTCAGCTGGAGCTGAAAATGAAGGTTGTGCTCTTGGTGCTGCTGAAGCAATCGATAAGCTTCTACGTCTTTTCTTGAGGGACTACCACAGTATTTGCTGCATGTATTTCTTTTACTCAGAGCGGTCCCATGACCATTTATTTTCTCTTTACCTATTCTTTGCAGACCCACAGGCACGGTGTTTCTCGGGTATTGTGCGCACACACGTGCACAGCCGCTGCCAAAGGGGGAAATTTTTTATATCAGTTTGCTCTTGCAGCTGCTGAAGCTAAACCTTCCTCTGCCATTTCTTTAGGGGAGAAAAAAAAAGGAAGAATGAGGAAAGCCAACTTTAGCTTTGGGACACAGCAGGTGAGTCCCTTTAAGGAGGAGAAAGGCAATTTTGATGTCATTTTGTTGAAGTTCCCAGTAGCCAAACAGAGCTTGTTCTGGTACGTGTCTGCTGCAGCAGATGTTTTGTGAGTATTTCCAGCCCAAACCGCAGCAGCAGTATCTTTGGACATCAGTGTGTGAGTGCTCTCCACTGTCTGCTTGGCCTAAGAAATGCGGATTTTTTTTCCCCCAAGAGGCCCCCCAACGTTCATCATGTTACTGTAACAGGGCTGGAGCACCAAATCTTTCAAATTCTGCATCTGTCGGTGGTCAGTGGAAAAGGGAATTGCTGCAATTCCTGTCCGTTGGCATTCCCGGGTGCTGGCAAAAATACTAAATTGCCAGTCAAAGAGTAGAAGTGATGGCTGCTATTTTCTCCTTTTTTTTCCCCCGACTTACATAGCTTTTCCCTCTTTTGTAGGTATTGGAAATTCTGCTCACCTTCAGAGAGGTATAAGTACTGAGATTCCCAGGATGTAAGAAATGCAGTACCGTGAGTAAGTTTTTTTTCTGTTTTCCTTTAGATGAGAAACCCAAGCTTGCTCAAACAGAAGGAAGATTTTTTAGGTTTATTTTAAAAAGGCACTTTAAGAAATGTTTACAGCAAGCAAATCCAGTCTTTTGGAACCAGTTGTGTGCCTTTGGCACCTCTTCACAACCCACAAAATAAAGTCAGCATTGTGTTACCACATAGGCTGAATAATTATCTCGTTGCAGATATGAACCACATGAATGCATTTAACTGAGAATATGGTCAGCAGAATGGACCATTAGCACCATCTGAAGCTTGTTTGTTGTTTCCAAGCTCTACCAGCCATTGAAAGACAAAATCTTGCTGGAGAGTTGAGGTGAGGCATTCCTCAGGAAGAAAGCCTGCATCTTTTGAAAGGGGAGAAGAGCACAGATTTGCTGTGAGGTTGTTTTTGTGTATGTGCACAGCACCCCAGCCCTGTCATTGAAACAGAAAACTATCCAATATTGAGCTCTTCCCTGATGTGGTAAAATAACTTTGGAGGAACTTTTACACCATGGGATAGTGTAAAGCACCTGCATGCTTGGCTCCTTCCCTTGCTCCAAAGCAGCTCAGCCAGAAGGGTTTTTATATATATATATATTTTTATTAAAAAGTATATATTTAAGGAGCAGCTGCACTATAGCCTTTTCCTATGCATTGCTAAAGGGTCTGGGCTGTGATTTCCCAGCAGCTGTGGCTGGTTTGCAGCTCTCCAGGTGGAGTAGCCGGGGTTGCACTAAGCCGACCTTGGCAAGCCCTGGCTGGGGCCTCTGGCTGTGTGCCTGGCACAGCGTGGACTCCTGGGGCAGCTCCTCTGGGCTGGTGCAGGGCTGGATAAGAGAGCTAAATTTTGGATTGGGGATTCGGATGCTATTGCTCTGGGCTTTGCTGCTTTTCTGTAAGTAAATTTTCTTAGCAGAGGGGTTGAATANGGGGGGGGACGGGGACGTGTTTTTAAAATCAGGCCAGCTCCTGTCCCATTTTTACCCTGTTGTGTGGTGATGGAAATCTATGGTTACTTGGAAATCAGTAGAATTTTGTTTCCATTTTTATTTCAGTGGCTTACAGCCTGTTTTCTGTTACAGCAACACAAATCTATTTGGGCTAGAGCAGAATAAAACCCCAAAATGAAATCAGCCTGAAAAAGAAAGGGCTATGTTTTGTTAACAGGAGAGAAACTGAGTCCATGGTAAAAATTCCTTAATAAATACCTGACAAGCATTCAGAAACTGGTAAGCAAAAAAACTGAATAGGAAATCCTACTTTCAGCCTTTTGTGAAGTATACTGGTAATGAGTTCAGTGGCTGGGAGAAAAGGGATGTGAAATTATGACGATGTTTTGTATTGATTCTCCCTCAGTAAGGTCCGTGGCTTATATTCTCCCTTCGAATCACAAAAGTTTTCTCCTAAATCTTTGGTGTTTAAACTGTCATGTGAGACCTGCTAATCGAGCTGTGGGGTTTATTTTTTGTCAGTCACTTAAAAAGCATTGCAAAGGATGGGCTCTGGCCTCTTTTTTTTTTTTTACGTTGGCTCTGGAGTGATGGGAACAGTAGATACTGATTTAGGTGAAGAAAATTCAGCCGGAAGATGCCACATGCACATATTGTGCCTCTCAGAGTATATCCATACACTAGAAATGCTCTTTGCTCCTCTCAAAAGCAGAGTTTGCTTGGGTTTTTTGTTTTTCTGTTAAGTAGGCAGTGTTGAAATTTGGCAAGTGTTTCGGTGGTCCTAATGAATCTGTGTCCTAATGCGCCCCTGTGGTGATTGCTTCCACAAAAGGAATAAACAAAGGGATCGGCTCCTACTCTTCAAAGGTGGACCACCAGTCCCAGGTAGATGTCTGTGTTGTTAAGTGAAAGCAAAGCAGTGATGTTGAGGGCGGCATGCAGTCCGCGGGTGCCTCTGATATATCATAGCTGTGTTAAGAGGGTGAGAGAGAAAATAAGAGCAGGCTGCTTGGAAGCTGCCCAGGCAATTCGTGTACGGCCTCAGATGGCTCCGAAATTATTGCAGTGAGATGTAGTTGTTGCTCAGCAGCAAAAGGAGACTGTAAATTCCCATTTACCTGTCTCCTACTGCTCTGGCTGTGTGGCAGAAGCCCAAGTAAAGAACTGGGAAGCGTGAGATGGCTGCAGCGAGGTGATGCCGGCCGAGAAACTATGTCCTGCTCAGAAGCTCAGGGAGAAAACAGAGCTGGAAGAGCTCAATTCCTATACGTCTGCTCTCTGCATCCCTTCCCAGTATTGTCCTGCAAAATGTTTCAGAACCAGGTGTTCAGCAAGAGATTTGATGGAGAGAGGGGAAAGGAGGCTTTGCATTTCCCTTTTTCTGTTTGCCCCCCAGCACCCAGAGGGTGAAACTTGCCCATGGCTGCTCCCAGAGGTGCTGTCCCCTGCAAGGGTGGCAGCGTGGGATGCAGCAGTGGTTCGGGGTGGCTCCGGCTGACACCCATGTAGAGGGAACCCAGACCAAGTGCCGATGTGCTGTGTTATGAGTGGTCAGGGATGGTGTTGGTTTGGGGAGCTCCTGCCACTTCCAGTGGGCTTGGGGACATTGGTGAGCAAAAAGAGGCAGGGCAGGAAGCTGCAAGCGGTGGTTGCTTCAGCTGTTAGGCTTTAAGCTACCTCCCCTTTGTAAGGCAGTGTCTCTCCTCTGCTTTTTACAGAAATACCCTCTTTTTTTATGGGCAAGATCCCCCTGATGGGGTTTTGTTCTCTGGGCAGTGCAAGGCAGAGCCATCTCTTCATGGGAGACCAAGCCCTGGGAGGATGCAGGGGGAGGGTTTCCTTCAGGTTGTATGTGCTCGAAGAGAAGCATCTTCAGCTGTGTCACATAGGCGTGGCTGCTCTCCCACCCCAGCTGTGTGTGAGGATGGGTTGGTGGGTTGGCTGCAGATCAGGTGGGGCTTTGGGGATGCCTGGGGCAGGCTGTGTTGGTCCAGCAGGAGAGCACGGAGGGCAGAGAAGCACTTTTCATGTGTTGGAAAAACTTGGGGAAAAGTAACTTGGAAAAATGAACTGGTTTATGTCAAGGCTTCTGGATGCATAGCTATAAAGGAGATACTTGTTGCAGTGGACCGTTCTCTACCAGATAAGATTTAGATGGGTTTGTTTGGTCTGTGGTTTGGGGGGGGGGGGATGTTGTTACTTGGAGCTTGGGCAGTGAATTTGCAAACATTTTCTGTCAAAGCAAAGAAAGGCTCTGACAGCAGTGTGTCCTATGAGTGCCAGGGCTATGTACGGTAATGGCTTTGCGAAACACAGCAGTAGTGCTGTCTCTTTGCTCTTACGCGTGGCAAGAGATTCAGCTCCAGCTGGGGCAGCCCTCAAAGGCTGAAACCATCACTTGTACTTGTCACCAGAAAAGCCACCTCTCTAAACAGCGCACTCCTCAACATCAATGCACGTTTCCCCCGTGCTCGGTCAGGCGACCATCCAGAAATCTTGGGCAGACGGCGTTTTATTTTTAAAAAGCGGGGGAAAATACTGCTGTAACTGAGGAATAGAGATGGGGAGGAGAAGTTGGTTGGAGAGCAGGAGAAACTTAGTCAGGAGAGCTGAGTCTTAGCCAAAAGCCTCCATTGCTCCCTTCATCTCAGACCTGGAAGCCAGGCTTAGGCTTTGGATCGTGCCAGTGGTTCCCAGCTGGGAAGGGGTGAGGAGATTTCTTCCGTGTGACTGCAGACTCGCAGTTCATCCTGCAGCCAAGGGGAGGGAAGACGGCAGGTTTTCCCAAGTGCTCAGCACTGCCTGGACTTTGGTAAGGACAGGGTTGCTGCTTCCTGGCTCTCCAGCAGCCCCAGCATGATGGTTCTTCAGGACCTTACTCTGTAGACAGGAGTTGATGATGCTTGAAGAGGCGAAAGCAGGTTTTGTTCCATTCTTCTTATTTTTGGTAGTGTCTCTTCTTCCTTTTCCATTAAGCATGATGTCACAAATGACATCAGTCCAATAACTGCTTGTGGTTGTCATAGTCACAGCCTGTGTCACCCAAACAAAGCGGCAGGAAACTGAAGCTGGCATACAAATGCTGTAATATTCATCACATTCTTTTCAGTTAATAATTACGTGGTTATGTATTTATTTTCCATTTGAAAAAAAAGAGGGGGGGGTTAAAAGCACAAACTTGAGTTGTTGAGGGGGAGGAAGATTGTCCCCAACTCCATCTGAGCAATGCAGCTGCACTTCTTCCGCCCGGTCCTGTTCTCCCACACCAACATTGCTCTGGACTTCAACCTCTCAACTCCCTCCTGCAGCCATTCCCATCATTGCAGACCACATGGTGATGCCACAGCATGGACAAAGACAGTGGGAGAAGTCCCAACCGACTCCAACACAAGCTGTGTCTCCAGGGAAGAGCCTCCCAAGGGCTGGCAGTGAGTGCCAACAGCAGCCGTGGGTCAGCTGGCTTTGCTGGATGGCTGAGGTTGCCATCTTTGCGGTGCATGGACAGAGAGTGTAGAAGGGTTTTATCAGCTTGGTTGGGGATGAGATGGGGGGGGTTGTGGTTTGTCTGTAAAATAAGCTATTCTGGGTGAGTGGCAGAGCTGGTTTGCCCTTGCAAGGTTTAGTCTCCACTCCTCCGGAGTTTTGCACAGTTGGCCTGATGGTAGGAAGGCACCTGCTGCAAGAAATAATTCCAATAATTTAAAAAAAAAACTTTTACAGAAATAGATCTGATGTGAGCACTGCATTTGCGAGACGAGCGCTGGAGGCGGGTGGTCGGGACTTGCTGGGAAGGAGCCGCATAAGCCCCTCACTGCCGCAGGTGCGTGGGGAGCTGCCATCCTCACACCCCTCACCAAAACCTCTCTTGTCCCGCAGCATCCCCCTCCGTGCCCCCACAAGGACGTACCGACCCCGAGCACTCTGGCATGGCTTCCCCAAAATATTTGGGCACGTGATTCCTGGGCTGAGCCTAGGTAACTATCCAGCCCTGCCTGAGCCAGGGGCTGGCGGCGAGTGCTGCCCGGCTTGGGAGCTGCGGGTTCAGGCATTCGGTGCCACAGCTGCCGCGGGTGCTTGCAGGGGGGTGCTCATTATATAATAGCTGGTGGTTGATTAATATGCTGTGAGTCAGAAACGCCAGGGTATTTTAGCTTTCTCTAGTTGCTATGGCAACGTTATTTTAACAAATAGCTTTTTAATATTTAATTAAAACTCAAGCTTTTGGCAAGCAGGAGTAAGAGCTATTACAATTGCTACTACAAAGGGTTAGCAGTGAAGTATATTTCAGACCCATGGTTTTTTTGGTTAGGGTTGTTTCCCCCCTGCTCCCTGAACTGTCAGCTTCCAAAAACAAAAAGAAAAAATAAAAGGGGGGGATCACTGATTTATTAGTTGAGAGAAACGTATGCTTGTTCCCAAGACACAAAGCAAATGTAATGCAAATCTGCAGTTACTCTTCACAATTGAAGGTTGTCACTTCTTTAATGTATAGTGCCAAGCCAGCTCCGTAAGGACGGAGTGGTATGATAGCATTTATTAATCGCTGCTTTGTCGCTGGCATTCCTTCTTCTACCTTTGCCTGCTGAATGAGATCATTCCCATTTTGTTTGCTTCATGTTCCCTCTGTGTCAGGTTGGATGCTTTTCCCTCACCAGCTTGTAGAGGAGGCTGGTGCTGTGTCCGGATCAGGCTCTGGACTGGTTCCTAGTCTTTTTTTAGGTGAGCTCCTCTGCTCCCTGATACCAAACGATTCTGCAGCGGAGACAAATGAACAGAGAACTCAGTCTCCAGAGAAAAATAAATATTTAACAGCTCTCTTTGTAAATACCCTTTATTTATAGAACACTTGCAGGTTCTATCATGCTTGGTAAATGGGGATGCTTTTTATGCAAGAATTCTGCCTTGAGGGACTTGGTGGATACTTAATGTCATCTGTGATATAATAATGAAATAAATGTGTCGCTCTCATGGGATTCCCTCCCAGCCCCTATTTTCTGTGATTAACTTCAGTATTGTACACTTTGTCTCTATTCACGTTGCATCCCTTAATATTGTACTGAAACCTTATTTGGAAGATAACACCTTTATTTCCTGAGGGGAGGGCAAGGCTGTTGAGCGTTTTGACTCATGCCGAGGAGTCCGAAACTATATGTACTTCCATCACGTATCACCATGGTGTCTCGCCAGGTCCTTGGGATTGATGTGCTCGGCCTCTCACTCTGCCAGAGGCTGGGGTGGTGCTGTTATCCCATCTTGTAAATTGAGAAAGGTAGACCAGGAGAGGTGGACTACGATGTGTTTCACCCCAGCTGCCTATAAGTTAAGCAGTTACTCTATCGTAGCTGTCTGGGATCAGTTGAGCTGTCTGGGACCACTTCTGGGATCGACTGAGAGACTGCACTGTTTGCAGAGATGTTTCACCCTGCTTTAGGACAGATGTTTAGGCAGGTCGCAGGTGTAACCCTCACAGTTGCCCGTCTCTCCCTGGTCACTCTGAGCTATAAATTAGATGGGGAAAATTAGGCAAGAGAACTGCTATCCTGCATGAAAGATCTTCTATACGCATTTCTGTAAGTGATCCGTAATGGCGTCCCAGGCTGGAGGATGTCCTTACTCATTACACTGCTCTGGTCACGTGGTGTTTGGTCCCCCTTCCAAAGCAGCACAGCTAATCTCTGCCACACGTTGCTCACAGATGAGTATCCAGGATTGAACAGCTCAGATGGAGATGCAAACCCAGTCCCCAGGCATGTAAACTGAGGTGCAAAAGATTTTCCTGAACACTTCTAGCAAGCCAGGAAGAGAGCTAAGGCTTTCCTTTCTGTTTGTGCTGGAGGTGTACTGTTGCAACCAAAATTATAGTGGTGATATTATTGCTGCTGTAATATTGCAAACCGTTTGGGTGTGTTAGGTGGTTCTTTAAAGCATCCTTCCGAGTTGCATCCCATGCTTCTTGGTATGCTAAGTTTTTTGATCTCTGTTTAAACCCCTCTGCTAGCTGATGGCAACCTCAAGGAGTCCAAGGAGCTGTGATGGGAGCAGGGTCTCTGGATGGATAGTGACAAACACAGAGCAGCACGTGTTCATGGCCACCCAGGTCAGCTGCTGGTTCCCGAGAGGTCTGGGAAGGAATCCTTTCTACTTCCTACCAGTAAGGAGCTGAAATGTACTGCAAAAATCAAATTTGACTGGTTTCATAGCAAACATGGGTCTTCCTGAGGCTTGCAAGGCAGCAGCCAGGACAGGCTTTGTAGACGGATGGCAGGAGGTCCTGCCATGCCGGAGGGGCAGCGTGGAGGGACAGGCGGTGACTGTTGTGGGGGAAGCTGACAAGCAGATGGATGAAGCTGGCATTGCCGGTGGAGCGGAGGCGGCGAGCGCTGCTACGTTAACGAACACGATCAGGCAACCGCTGAGGGGCAAGGGGGGCTGAGAGGTTTGAACTGAACATCCTGACCAAGGGGAGCCTGCAGAGCCGCTCTCTGGGAGGAGGTGGGAAGGGTTTGGTGATGGTGACTAGCACGGGTAGGGGTCTGAGCAGCAATGCTTTTGGGTATTATAGGGTGGAGGGTTAAGTAGCTGAAATGCGAATTGTGGTGAGAAGGCAGAGAAATAACGTTTCTACCTGGAATTTTCGTTCTGCGGCAAAATTTTGAGAAGGATACAGAGAAAAATGCTGCAGGACAGCGATCCTGCTTGGGCTACATGCTGGGGTGTAGGAGAAATGCCCCCAGGTTACAGGTGAGGGAGACATGGCTGATAGCCAAAATACGGGCAGTAGAGCAGATGGGAGAGCAGGGAAGGTCAGGAGCACCGCCATCCCTGAGCTGAGGTGGCACGGAGGCGAGCAGTGGGCTGTTGGGGAGGGATGGTCGTGCCAGGAGCCTGTGTGGTGGAGCAGACCCGGCTGTGAGCGATCTGGGCAATCCCTGTTGTGCCTTGCTACCGAGTGCCGTGATGGGTAGCAGGTCTAGATGGTCAGATCTGCCTTGGAAAACGCTTCCCGAGGAGGGAAATCAGGTTAGTCAGAAGACGAGAGCTTATATTTTTGTTTGGGTAGATGTGCACTGGAGTTGTACTGGAAAAGCTGAAATGTGACTTGCAAGGGGAAATAAAGGCTCCACTGCAAACACAGATTGGTGTAAGAGAGTTTGCCTGGGTCCCCAGCTCAGCCTCAACTACTCATCCTTCCTGTATGGGTGTAATATGCTATATAGATTTTCAATTTACAGTAATTTGGGACTGGCACGTCATCTGGAGAGGCATGACGTGCACTCTGGCAGGTCTGACTTTCCCACCCCTGAGGATAAGGGTGGGTCCAAGCTGGCAAAAAGCCCTGTGCGGGAGCAGAGGACACACCTCTGCTGAGCAAGTGCTCAGAGATATTGCAGTAACAAGGACACCCCAAAATGAAGCCCCAAGACCTTTCTTGGTTTTTTTTATGGTGGTTTAGGATCCATGCACTCACCTTGTATTGTAAGTCAGTGAGCTGTCCCAAATCTGCATGTAACTGAGTGTGGGGTCTCTTCCCCTTGCCCAAACACTCACTCCCTTTGCTTAAAGCTAACCCAGGCTTTGCTTGTGTTCCTATTCACTAGTCCCATTTGATTTAAAACATGCTTCTGCTTCCATGTCTGCCTGGTAAGCAAGAATATCAAGGGATGGAATAGAGAGTCAGGTGAATTGAAAGGAGAGAGACGGGAAGTGACAAAAATTGCAATGAACTTTCCTGGAGTAGTTTTTGGTAGTGTTGTCTTCTCAGTGGCTGCTTAGTCGCTAGAGTGTCTGTTGGAAATCAGGGAGGGTTGATATCCTGAAAGCAGGAGCGCTTGAACCTGTGAGTCTGCTCGTGTATTGGAGAAGACACTTCAGTCTCCTAACCTGGCAAATGCAGTGGGGGGTGAGTATCCCATGCTTTGCGTCATGAATAGTTTTACACAATGCAACTGTGATATTTGCACGGGTAATGTGTGCTTAGTCCCAACTTTGCTGCTGGTGGAGCATCACATATGCACTGAGCACAGTAGCGGTCTCTTTGAGTTTTCTTGGTTTTCACTGTCAACATTAGTCATGATTCAGGTATAAACAATCTGGCATGCTTCCTGTCTGCACTTCTCCAAGCACGGTCTTCTGCTTGCATGCCTCAAACCAGACTGTAACTGCATTTGCCACACTCTGAAATCCAGCCAGGCTTGCTACAGATGAATCAAACCCCGCAGCGCTCGGGGTGGCTGGGTTTCAGATGCTGCCGTGAGTGTGTGTAGGAAGGGCGAAGAGCGAGTGCAGCGCTCAGCATCTACTACAGGAGAGACTCAAGCTCCAGCACGATGGGGAATGGTCTTGCATTTATTGTTATTATTTGTTATTAATGTTATATTTAAATATATTTTATATTACTTATATAATTGTCCTGGTTTCAGCTGGGATAGAGTNGGACAGCTGACCCAAACTGGCTAAAGGGATATTCCATACCCTAGGAATGGTATAAACTAGGGGAAAGCTGGCCAGGGGGCCACTGCTCANCTGATGTTTTAGTTGTTGCTAAGTAGTATTTATACTAAGTCAAGGCCTTCAGCTTCTTATGCTTTACCAACTGAGAAGGCTGGAGAGGCAAAGAAGCTGGGACGGAGCACAGCCAGGACAGCTGACCCAAACTGGCTAAAGGGATATTCCATACCCTAGGAATGGTATAAACTAGGGGAAAGCTGGCCAGGGGGCCACTGCTCAGGAACTGGCTGGGCGTCAGTCAGCGGGTGGTGAGCAATTGCATTGTGCATCACTTGGTTTTTATTTTTATTATTATTATTGTGTTCCCTTCCTTTTCTGTCCTATTAAACTGTCTTTATGTCAACCCAGAAATCTTACTCCCCCCGCCCCCCCCCCAAATTCTCTCCCTCCTCCCACTGGGGGAGAGTGAGCAAGCTGCTGTGTGATGCTTGGTTGCTGGCTGGGGTTAAACCATGATAGTCCTTTTGGTGCCCAATGTGGGGCTTGACAAGTTGAGATAATGACAAATCTGACCAGAGTGTGTTAGAACAAATTTGTTGTAAACATTCATTATACTAGTTTGATAGTCACTGGTCACAATATTGATTAGTTTGCTCTCAAAGTTGTTGTGCTTGTTCTCAGAGTTGTGCTATGTAACACCTTACTTGCCGTGTATGTTCCCTGTTGTGCTGTTTATCACCTCTGGGAGCTGGTCAAGGTTATCGTTTTGGTGTACTTTGTAGCCCTGGCTTATGATATGGTAAAATGGCTGGTCATGAGACTAATCTGATATTTGTACTCAGTATTGCCATCATCTCCGTACTTTGGGAGCCATCTCTCAGAAACTATTAATAATTATGCTTTTTACCTTTTCTCCTCGGAGAGCCAGTTTATGGGGGAGATGCCTTCCTTCATCTTCCCCTTCTCCTCCAGGCTAGTTACAACAGCTTTTGAGAACTTTGAGTATCCCTGGGATGTTCAAACTGGCATGTTCCTGTTGCTCCTACTCCTGAATGTGTTTCAGGTCTTGTTTAAAGTTAAACAACTATTTAAGAATACCACCCAGAGATCTACCCCGAAGCTGGATAGTTATGAGTGACAGGGTGTGTGGGATAGTATGGGCAAGTACCTACGACAGTGGGTACCTCCAATGTTTTGGAACTTCACCCCTGAACAAGTGCAGAATCCTGAAAAGTAAAGTATTTGGAAGAAATATGCTGTCACCCTGGCAACTCCAGAGACACACAGATCACTGCAACGTGCTGGGGCTTGGCCCATGCCTACCGAGCACTGTTCAACACTACTCAGAACCCTCAAGGGGAAGAGAAGGTCTCTGGATCTGATGACAAAACGACAGGCACTGCGGCTGAACCAGAGAACCAACCTGTGCCAGTATCAGTCTCCCCTATACACAAGAAGAAATCTTGGAAGCAAAAGTCAGCTTGTTTAGTAAGGGATGATGAAAAAGCAGGCCATCACAAGGAGAGGAAGAGGCAGAACTCATAAACGAAACTGTAATCACCCGATCCCTATCCCTGAGTGAAATGCAAGATACGTGAAAAGATTTTGGCCATTATCCAGGCGAGCACACTGTCACCTGGCTGCTCCAATGCTGGGATAACGGGGCCAGTAGCCTGGAACTGGAGAATCCAAGCAGCTGGGATCCCTTTCTAGGGAAGGAGGCATTGACAAAGCAATTGGAAAAGGGACACAAGTCCTCAGCATCTGGAGGTGACTCCTGTCAGGTATGAAGGAAAGGTATCCTTTCAAGGAAGATGCTATATGTCACCCAGGCAAGTGGACCACCATGGACAGAGGTATCCAGTACCTGAGAGAATTAGCTGTGCTGGAGGCAAGTTATGATGACCTGGACAACAAGCAGTTACCCAAAGATCCAGATGAAGTCCAGTGCACATGACCCATGTGGCGGAAGTTTGTATGAAGCATACCATCATTGTATGCTGACTCATTGGCAGTACTGATTTGTAAAGGTGAAGAGGAATAAACGGTGGATGAATTGGATGGCCAACTCTGGCAGTATGAAGAAAGTCTCTCTTCCTCCCTCATCTTGGCTGTGGAGCAGCTGTCCCAGGAGTTCCAGCAACTCAAAGAGGGTAAGTCCTACTCCTCCCCCATACAGACCAGTTATCTCAGCTATTAGGAGTCAACATTCTGCTCAAGAGAGAGGATATAGAGGGTACGCACCATGGGGCACCGTATGGTTTTACCTGCGTGACAACAGAGGGGACATGAGGAAGTGGGATGGAAAATCTACCTTGACCCTAGAGGCATGGGTACATGAGTTGCAAGGAAAAACAATCACAAAAGGGGGTTCTTCCAGGAAAACTGCTGCTCCAGTTTCCAGTGGGCAGTTCCACAGGCAGATTAGAGGGGCTGATCTCACTTCTGATCTTAATGAAGGGACTTCTGACTTGTATTTACAAGAATAACGAATACTAACTATGACCAGGACTAGAGGGGCCCTGCCTCCAGCCAG
>VYZW01059612.1:40900-53527 GCA_013401315.1 Balaeniceps rex | reverse complement strand
CAGATATTAACCTCGAGGTAAAACATCTGCCATGACATTCAAAGAATAGACAAGTACTATCTTACTGAAAATAGCATCTGTGCTCAAAGCTCAGTGCTTGGCATTTGGATTTTGAGAACAATGCAAGCAGTAGGGCTGTATTTTTTTTTACATGTGTAAAAACACACATAAATACATCCACATTTATTCAAATTTATATTCACTCACATACACATTATTGCACATACATGAAAACACCCTTTATATACACATACTTTAACTATTAAAGCACTAATGGCTAAAGTGAGTTAACGATGGTGTCAAGGGGAGTTAAGAAGAATCTGAAAGCCAATGCAGAGCTGGAAAGAGACTTACTTTTTACATCACTCGTATTGCATCTAACCATATAAAGGGTATTTATTATTTCTGAGGATCAATACCCCCTTTCTCATCCTGTAATAACTGCCAATACGTACATACACTTTGTAGCTTATAACTTTCATTATCAAATATATCACTGCTATAGGTAGTGGTAGACAGTACTTAGTAGACCAACATATAATAAATACGCATAACAATCCGAAATGTACGCCATATGCAACACCTACTGAGCTGAAAACTATTACCTTCGAATCCTTGGACTGGTTTTACCACCATGGCAGGTTTTTTTAATCTAGTTTTCTGGAGATGTATGTGATATTGGTGAATATTTCCAGACTATATGCATTTGGGAAGATTCTGAAAACAAACCCCATCCAAAATGAAAGAAAAATTGAGATGAAAGAAAAAAAAAAAGAGAAAAAAATCTTCTTTAGCGATGGAGATAAAACAAGCTAGTTCTTTTCTATCTTGTGAAACATCTGTGACTCTTACAACTTACTGGTGTTTAAAATGTATACCTGTCTAACAAAGCTAGAATGTGCCAACTATTTTATCCAACAGACAAGTAAAGGGAACATTTTCAGTGATATTTATGGACTTAAAAAAGTAAATTATGTCTACTATCTTATCATTACAAGAGTGATCCCATTGAGCTTCACATCTCACTGGAGAGAAACACAGAACCTTCCTATCAATGCCCTTGACAATCGGAGGAGTTCTCTGCAGCTGGTTAAACTCTGGTCAATATCTTGAGTCCTATTAAAAAGACAGTTGGTCAATGCATTCAAACACCCTTGTAAAACAGCTTTGATCAACAGAGTAGAACACCTTTGAAATGCATAAAGAAAAAAAAAAATGATGCCTTTATAAATGACTTAATCTTCCAGTGCTGAATGTTAATATTAAAGCTGTCACCAAAAAGATGGTAAGTTAAAGGATGTTTGAGGGATTTTAGGAAATGCTCTAATCCTAGAAAATCAGCTTCCCAAGGGATCAAAACATTAAACAGAAGTTGGAAATTATAAAACTATTCAATAAATTTGCATGAACCTGAATTCTAAACTTAAAAACAACTATTGTAGACCAGGTAAATCATCTTGCAGAAGGCATTTTAAATGGCACTTTTGGAAACATGAAAGCATACCAGTATTAAAATGTCAAGTTGTATTTAATAACAGCTGACTCAGGCACCTAGCCATGAAAGATAACAAAGGTCAAAACTTTATGAGCAGGTTAAAATAAACAAATAAAAATAAAGAACATTTAGCATCTATTATTATTGCCTGTAAATTTGTGTTATGGCCATATTCTGCATATCAATAAAAAGTGTAAAATCTTATGAGACATTTTTACAATTCCAAACTGTTGTTACATTTCCTGGAAAACAGAAACTGTGCTGTCATTTTCCTTAGCAGTGATTCAGGAAGCCTCAGGTTTTCCTTGTTCAATACAAGGCACACTATCGTGCCCCAGATTTTTAGAAAAGGATGAAACTATACTGAAAATCAGACTCTATACCACCGATTAAACTAAATATGCTGTGCTTTTTCACAGCAGACTACAGATGTTAAAAGGATTTTGTGTGTGTGTGAAATATTGTATTGGTTGGGGAATATGTAATAAAAAGGTAATAAATACACAGCATGAAAAATGGCACCACTAATTTCCATATGTGCACCTGCACGATAACAAGGTAGATCATTTGTGTGGGAGCATTTACACTACTCCTAACAACATGTTTGTGGGACTGTACATCCCAAATGACCCAGCCATTAAACCAGATGGCTGAAATGAAGCACTTAATTTTGAAAAAGAATTACAAAAGTATTGTGGAAAATTCTCTAATACATTACTATTACTACTAAATTATTTGTGAGAAAGGAACTTGGAACAAAATTTTTCTTTTTTCATATCAACACGTTACAATTTTATTTGGTGATTGCCTCTGTAAAGATTGCAAAGCAACTGTAGCAAGACTAGAGATCTGCTTATGCAGCAAAAGTATTTTAGGAAAGGTGGTTTCCACCTGAACAGCTTTGTGTTATTGATATTTATAGAATATAGAAAAAAATTCTACACATTTCCATTTGTATACCTAACAGAAATCAGACTTTGAGCAACGAAAGTCAGTCATTTTGCATTTCAAAAGATTGACAACTCCTCTGAATTTGCCAAAAAAGGCAATCAGTATTCTTCCCCCTACAATGGAAGACAATTCCTGGATTATACGCTATACCTGTACAGAAATGTATAGAACATTACAATCTGCAGGAGCCATATATTTAACAAATGATATATTGACCCAGTCACAGGTAATCCACAATCTTTTGTGAAGATAATTAAAGATTAAATCATCACCTGTTACTTCAGCTGGTTTTTGTTAGCAGTGTCTAGTTCTGCCTATAGGACTGTCTTACCATTGCCTTTCTCCAGCTGCCATGAAATATTCCCACTGGCTTTACTTATATGCACTAGAAACACATGAGGCTTTGGAACAGGC
This sequence comes from Balaeniceps rex, assembly GCA_013401315.1. NCBI lineage: Eukaryota > Metazoa > Chordata > Aves > Pelecaniformes > Balaenicipitidae > Balaeniceps > Balaeniceps rex. The sequence continues at coordinate 50,667 of VYZW01059612.1, read as the reverse complement.
AGTTAGGTTTACTAGTTATTACCAGGATCTACTGAAACTGAAAAAATGCAGCCAAAAGAAGAAAAAAAAGAATGCNTTTGTATACCTAACAGAAATCAGACTTTGAGCAACGAAAGTCAGTCATTTTGCATTTCAAAAGATTGACAACTCCTCTGAATTTGCCAAAAAAGGCAATCAGTATTCTTCCCCCTACAATGGAAGACAATTCCTGGATTATACGCTATACCTGTACAGAAATGTATAGAACATTACAATCTGCAGGAGCCATATATTTAACAAATGATATATTGACCCAGTCACAGGTAATCCACAATCTTTTGTGAAGATAATTAAAGATTAAATCATCACCTGTTACTTCAGCTGGTTTTTGTTAGCAGTGTCTAGTTCTGCCTATAGGACTGTCTTACCATTGCCTTTCTCCAGCTGCCATGAAATATTCCCACTGGCTTTACTTATATGCACTAGAAACACATGAGGCTTTGGAACAGGCAGTTAGGTTTACTAGTTATTACCAGGATCTACTGAAACTGAAAAAATGCAGCCAAAAGAAGAAAAAAAAGAATGCTGGTTTAAATCTTCAATAGAATTAGACTTAGCCACATTTGAATTGCACATCTGAACAGCCCATTTATAGTCACTTCTCGTGAGCATTCAGTTTACAGGCACAGATGTTCAGGGAAAATACATTTTAATCTCAGGATGAGATCATTTAAATATAACCTTCTGTGAGCATTCATATGAGTCAGGGAACAAGAAAAACACCAATCAAATTATATGACTAATCATTTTTAAGTTGTGCACAGATATGTATTTGAATTTCAGATGCCAATCTGAAAAAAGTGCCTCAAAGCTTTAAGGAATATTCAAGAAAAGGGCTAGGTGTTCATGGAAACTTTATCAATGGCAAAAGAGATACCTATCTTCACATGAATGGCTCAAAACAGATTATTAAAACAATCTGAAAAAGTATTTAGAAAAAACTGTCCTTAATGGACAGTTTTATGGACTGGACAGTTTTATGGAATCTCTGGTGAGAATACAATACTTCTATGTTTGATAATGTTTCTATAAAAAACAGAGATTCAAACATTAATGAATAAAAATTTACAAAGAAATTACTTAATCTGAATGAAGATTAAGAATTGGATCCACTGGAAATACATCTTCCATGAATGTTCTTTGGGCTGGAGTGATTCAGATGCTTTGACTTTCTAGTCCAATGAGTCTCACTGAAATCTAGCAGTTGACAACTAACCCTTAGCAACAAAGAATTTCCTACAGAATTATCCTTTTCAAGGTAGCTCCCCTGTTCTCTTGTTCTCAGCGGGCTGAGGTTACAGGTGTCTGCAGTTAAAATGTGGTGTTTCAGAACTGCTACCACTTCCTATTTCTCCACTGGGAGTGCAGCCAAACTACTCTGAGACCACTGTCTTCCCCATGTACTATCAGACTTAAATCTGTAGGACACACTAGAGTCATTTTAGATAAACGTAAAAAAGTAGAAAAAGGACAGCAGTATTCCTTTGCAGAAAACTATTTCCCATGACAGATGACAAATATTTATTTCAAGTGTAAGTAAGTTGGAAAATATTTTTAAAAGATCAGCATAAAAAGTAAAGTGTATTTTGAAAAAAAGCATATTACAATATAAGCCAGGGAAAAATAAACAAAAATATTTCTGTCTACATGGGAGGTAATTTAGCTGCTTTCTTGAAACCTTACTCTGAATACAAAGCCACCCAAACAATACTCAGTTCATTTGCCTTTTCTTTCATTTCTGTAAATAGGCACAATGTTAATACATGAGGGTATTGTTAAGCCTAAGGTCTGGAAAGTGTTTTGTGGTCTTCAAATTGTGAGATCCAGAAATGGTAAAATCACTGTTATTATTTTACCTTGCCTTCACAAAAGATTAAAATGCACTATCATGCAATGCAGATCATTATGTTAATTAGACAGAGGTTTGATTCTGATCAAAGCTAATTTTAAACACAGACTTTTGTACACTCTTCCAGCATCTTCTGACAACTTACTCTCAGTGAATATGGTATTCCTAGGAAATATATATATGGAAGATACTTCTTCTGTTGTTAATCAAGTGTATAGGAGAAAGTGCTCGAATATTGGGACACATTCAACTTGTTCCAATCACTGTAACTACTGGCATACGCAAATTTTCATTCCAGGTATCGTACTGTGTTTCTAAAGTACTCTACCAACAAACTACGTGGAGGATTGTTAGAGCCATATATACTTGGGACAAAGTCTAAATCAGTAGCGGTATCAAGCAGCAAGTTATTTTCCAGTTGCTTTTTGTTAGCTTGCAAAGCTCAAGGTTATTTGATTAATCGATCAGGTACTATATTCTTTCCCAAAGAATGAACAAGATGTCCCTACCGAAAAATCAATTAAGTAAAATAAGCCTGTTACTAAAGGAAGCCAAGACCTTTAGTCCTAATTCCATAAGGAATAATTTAGACTTATTTTTCTAAATAGTCCCACCCTGAATTAACAAGACAAAAATACTTGGTGAAATAAGAAAACTTTTCCTGATGCCTATGGCTCATTTTTGGCATTCACATCCCAGAGACACATATAGTAATTGAAGCTTCAGAAAAATCTGAGACATGTTTTAAAGTCCTGTGTATGAATAAGAAAAACATACACTGGATTTTGTTGCTTTAGTTCTTCCCAGAATGCCATTATTTAATTTTATGCAAAGGAGGCATAAAACACTCTGTTCTTAATTAGTTCTTGATACAGCTTATCTGCTTTTATGAGGGTTTGTCAGCACAGCATGAATCAGAATCATAGGAGACCACTACTTGCTTGAGTTTATGCATGATTTGTCTTTAAAAACAGATTGGTTTGAATAGTTGGATCGCAGAGTAATTGCAGACACTATTGACTTTATCTATGTAACAGGTCAAATGTGATTGGGATGCTCCCTTTTCAAGTGCAGTATTTATCATTGGGATGACAAAGCTTTGCATGTATTTAAGACCATAAATGGTACACATTTGCAGGGATTTATGTTAGCAAGTTTGGAAGTCATTTATCAGTTGAAAAACAGAAATGGCAATCAAATACAAATGAGGAAAAAAAAACAAATGAGCTTCCACTGCTATATTATTTTGTGGATTATAGATACTGCTAGCAGTAATCTCAAACTCCCAAAGTGCTTCTTAAAAGCATGATTAACTCTCACAACACCCTTGTGGAGAAGGTAAATATTATGAAAACATTTTACAGGTGAGGCTGCCACCGTACCAGAAGGCAAACTGGCTCGCCTCAACTAGTGCGACAGGCTTTTTGATAATGCAAGAGGAGATGTGTGTAATACCCATGTGTGGGTATCACACATGGTAAGCGTGCTTACTCAGGATGGCCCTACTTCTTTTATTAGTTTCTGCACTGCTCACAGCCCTTTGCATAGGATGCTCTGCTAAGGGGTATGCTCAGCACTCAGACAGCTGAGGATCAAGAAGGCGGTAAGGAGTTTTACAAGATTACTTTGCCTGCCTTAGGTGTGCTGTTATTCCTTGGCCACTAACCAGCACCTGGACTGGAAAGTTTCATGCTGCGAAGTACCTGCTGGGGAAGGTACTTCGCAGTACTGGGAAGGTAGGAGAATGACCAGTCACCTCCCTCGTGCTAAGAAGGCACAACCAGCCTGCACTTCAGTCGTCTACTTCAGCGTTACATCAATAGCTTAGGTATTTTTCTTGCTGTTGCACAGGCTAACAGGATCACCTAGGATCGGAAAAGATTTTGCTTATTAGTTGTATAGCTAATCTCAAGAAAATGAAGGAAAAATAGTTTTCCACTTATATTCTCCTGCAATATTTTGTAAACTGTAACCATACATAGGTTTTTGGAATATTGCAGTAATGGGAAAGGCATTTCTCTTGTGAGGGTTATAGTTTCTTCCCAGGGAATCCTAAAATGCTCTACATTCATGGGCATGATCCTGCAAGTGCTGGGCATGAAGAACTTCCTGTGGCTCCAGTGGGAGTTCTTGAGAGGTTTTGAAGCTTTTAACAATATTAGACCGTAACAGCCCCCTGAGGAGTTTGTGAACATGCCAGCCAATATGGAGCACAGCAAACCACTACTCTTACAAAATGTGTCACAGGATCTTTCATCCACACAGAGTAGACAGATTATTTAAGAATGAGTCAAACTATACACACTGTCGTGGTTTAGCCCCAGTTGGCAACTAAGCACCACGCAGCTGCTCGCTCACCCTCCCCCTCCCCGGTGGGATGGGGGAGAGAATTGGAAGGGCAAGAGTAAGAAAACCCACGGGTTGAGATAAGAACAGTTTAATAATTGAAATAAAATAATAATAATAGTAATAATAATAATAATGATAATAATAATAATAATAATAATAATTGTAATGAAAAGGAGAACGAGAGAGACAAACAAAACCCAGGGAAAAGAAAACAAGTGATGCAACCGCTCACCACCCGCCGACCGACACCCAGCCAGTCCCCGAGCAGCGATCGCTGCCCCCCGGCTAACTCCCCTCGGTTTATATACTGAGCGTGACATCATATGGTATGGAATAGCCCTTTGGTCAATTTGGATCAACTGTCTTGGGCTGTGCCCCCTCCCAACTTCTTGTGCACCTGGCAGAGCATGGGAAGCTGAAAAAGAAAGTCCTTGACTAGTCTAAGCACTGCTTAGCAACAACTAAAACATCAGTGTGTTATCAGCATTCTTCTCCTACTAAATCCAAAACACAGCACTATGCCAGCTACTAGGAAGAAAAGTAACTCTAACCCAGCTGAAACCAGGACACACACGCACAACCATTGCCACACTCAATCCCAGCAATTCCACCACCGTACTGCATAAGGTCTGCCACACAAGGACGTGTGTCATTATGTTCTTTGTCAGACACAATAAAATGGGGACATGAAATCTGGGATGCTGCTAAGTGCCACTGCTTTTAAAATAAGAAATTAAAGAGTAATTCTAACATTTAACTAGGGTAAAACTCTTGAAGTCCAAAACTGTGGCATAAGCCTGAGGCACACTTGAACAGCTGTGAACTGAGTGAGACCAGTTCCAGACTTCAGGGTGGGTATGTAGTGTGTTTCGCAAAATATTATCTCAAGTTTGAATTCAGATATACGATTTCAGACACCAAAGATTAAATTGCTTTAATTTAAGTTCTATAATGCTGCATATAATTATTACTTTAGTTATGCTCTGTGTTGTCAAGCGCAGTATGAGACTGCATGGAAAAAGGCAGTGTCATGTGGAAAACAGGACGCTGTTATGTAATTTTGATTTATTAATAATACATTATAGTCCTATTTGTTATGCAATGAAAGGTTGTATAAACATGGAAGTACAGGACAGATTAACTTAACTTGCATGAGCAACTTCCATTATGACATTTTCTAACTTACACCACGTGATTTTGTAAACCAAGTAATTTTCTTTAAATTTTATTTATGTGCATATGAAATGTAATATAGCAAAAAAAGTATGAGATAGTTATATTTGCTGAGGATGGAAGAACGTTTTGTCTTTTAATTATGGAAGACTTTTTAAATTTGCTATACTAGTGTGCTGATTTTGGCTGGGATAGAGTTAATTTTCTTCATAGTAGCTAGCATGGGGCTATGTTTTGGATTTGTGCTCAAAACAGTGTTGATAACACAGGGATGTTTTAGTTATTGGTGAGCAGTGCTTACACAGAGTCGAGGCCTTTTCCGCTTCTCACCCTACCACACCAGCGAGTAGCCTGGGGGTGCACAAGAAGTTGGGAGGGGACACAGCTGGGACAGCTGACCCCAACTGACCAAAGGGATATTCCACACCATATGACGTCATGCTCAGCATATAAAGCTGAGGGAAGAAAAAAGAAGGAGAGGACATTCAGAGTGATGGCGTTTGTCTTCCCAAGTAACTGTTACGCGTGATGGAGCGCTGTTTTCCTGGAGATGGCTGAACACCTGCCTGCCGATGGGAAGTAGTGAATGAATTCCTTGTTTCGCTTTCCTTGTGCACACAATTTTTGCTTTACTTATTAAACTGTCTTTATCTCAACCCACAAGTTTTCTCACTTGTACTCTTCTGATTCTCTCCCCTGCTGCACTGAAGGGGAGTGAACAAGTCGCTGTGTGGTGCTTAGTTGCCAGCTGGGGTTAAACCATGACAGCCAGAAATTAAATTTTGAATACGAGAAAATGGGTTTTGTTTTTATTACTAATTCTATTGCTAATATTATTATTTGTACTGTTGGGGTTTTTCTCTCCTTCATCTACAAAACAATCAGATAAAATTATGACAAATGAGAAAAAACATCGAACACAAACCTTCGGGATGACCTCCCCCCATTTTGCTTTGGAACTCTATAATGGGGATAAGAGATGAAGAGAGTATCTTTCTCCTGAGTTGCTCAGTGTAGTTTTGCAACAAACGCAGCTGGTGTGCTGCAATTCAGCACTGAGTAGTTATTACACCAATCATCATTTCCAGTTAGTGGAGAACACTGGATGTGGTACACCTGTCCTTTTCAGCAAGAGCCAATCCCAAACATTACGGACCCTTACAATGTTGACCATAACCAGTTATGTGCTTCCTGATGATCACATCTTCAAACAGAGGACACTGTTAAATGATTTTTTTTCCCATCAAGAACAAGCATCTTTGCGCAAAAGCTTCTTACTAACAGGCATTTGGCAGGAAATCCACAAGGTCATCTGTAATAGAAAAATAATGGAGTAATTTGAAAGCTGAAGCCCAAACATTTGCTTGTAAAAGGTATGGCCAATTGTCAACTTTGTATGTTTGAGGTACGCTACCTGTTTTGATAGCTTAGATTCTCAAAATTGCACATGAGCACCTAAAACTGGAAAAAGTGGCCTTTCCACTGGGAAGCACACACAGAGAACTGGCTGTCCTTGCCTAGGCTCAGCCATTTTGCTTGTCAGGGAAATATTTTGATGACTACTTTTACACTGAAGGAATCTGCCAGAATTTACAATCTACTCATTAATTTCTGAAAATAATGTTCATTTCAATGGAATCATTGCGTAATAGTAGACAAACAGCCTACACTGCTGTAATATGTTGCTATGCTGGGATGCATAAAGGAATTACTGTTTTTCAAGGATCTAGTAACAGCAACTTTGAAAAATCACATATATTTCAAACTGATACACGTTTGGGGTTTTGATTACTGATCAGATTAATTGTCCGTTTAGTCCAATTTGTATCATCCTTCTAACTTCTTTAACTACCAGAGAGCAACCATATGAATCAAGGCACAATTCTGTCTTTGCTGACTATTGTCTGAATGGTTTGCATTTGTTACTAATATACAGTCTGGCTCATGGCATTAGTATTTTGTCACATTTAGCTGCAAATAATTTTGTATGGGCATGGAGTTCTTAGCACTTTGCTCTAATTTGGTCCACACCATGATCAAAAATTCCTGCAAATTTATATACTCACATATAGCTCATGTCACAACCTGCACAAAATACACATTTTTGTAGAACACATAAAACTGCCTACTAAAGCTAAAGCAAAACAGCCTTCTAATTATGTGAGCACATCTAATTGAAGAGTTATCTATTTGTTGAAAGAGCAATGTTAAAAATAGTTCTTAGTTTCCCCTAGAAAGAGAAAGATAGCAATAAACTGAAGTTACAATTTAGAAAGGATTATTTTTTAAAAAACAGGAGAGGAGGCAAAATTTATGGTGTAAGATGGATTTAACTGCTGAAGCTTGATGCTACAATGCACAGATTCGTTTATTCCATGACAAAGAAGGAATCTGGTTATGTGTATTTCTAAAATAATTGGGTAAGAGAATGCATTCAGTGCAGCCAATGAGAGTTTTTCCATCAACTTATAGAGTCAAGATTTCACCAGTTGTCTCTACAACTGGGTACATAGCCTATGTAATGCCTGTCCTTTCTAGGCAAAAATATTTGAAGTATTTCATTCATTGTATGCCAGCTTGTCATATATCTGCCACAGATGTAGGAAGCACATATATTATTTACATTTTTAGCATTTAAATTGTGCAAGTATGGGTACTGTCAAACTTTGACTGCGGAATGAAATGTAGGAAGACAAATAACATACCTTCTCTTTTCCCTGACGACAAACTGCAAGGAAATACACACTAAAAAATAGCCTACATTATTAAAATATTTGACACACATTATTAAAATATTTGACTCAGTATTCAAATAGTTAATGATGACTGCTGACCCACACCAAACTTGCATGGCTTTTATCAACTGGACTTTCTAGTGGTATCATATAATGTTCCTTCAATATGGCAATAAGAATACAGTAATTTAGTATAATTACAGCTTAGTCTGCATGTACTTCTGCTATAGTCCAAAGACTGGCCTTTGATGGTTGTTATTCTTTACATTAGTTAAAATTCTCATTGATGTAGTAACATACATAGAAAACTTACTTATAAACACACATATGAGGAGAGGAAAACTAACCATTGGCCAAATGAAAGCTGTGTAATGCCAAGCACATTGCAACTGACCCCCATGTTCTATGCAATAGGATGCTCCTTACAGTCAGAATCAAAATATTTTTGCATGGACACCACTTTGTGGTGAACTGATGATAACAGCATTTTCCGATCAAGGCTCTTGGTAAAGGTTAAGGTCTGCAAGCTGCCTAAATTACTCCAAGGAATAGAGGAGAATTCTGATGATGTCCTTCTTGAGGAAGAACAGAAAATAACACAATAACTCAAGCAAATGCATATATGTTATTTTATATATTTCTATCTATACATAATATTATCGATGTACTTGAGTCTGCAATGTACACACACTCCTCCTTTGATCCATAGAAATTCCATCTGTCACTTCTTGTGTATGGTTGTCCACAACTCTTCCACTGTGTTTTAAAATGGTTTGTTCACAGGACTGATAGTTAGACCATCTGGCTACAGCTTCTTCTTCAATTCTTTTCTCTATGTTCCAGGTTTCTTCTAAAATTAGACTCCTTTTTGGCTGCTTCATCTACTTTGATTACAAATCAGTATTTAGTACTACTGTCATGATTCTACTGTTAGCTATGGCCTGAGAACATCAATAAGAGGAAAGGTGATAGAAATGCACTGTAGGTCAGGTTCCCCATTGGAAGCCTCCTGAGGAAAGTTATTCTTTTCTCATGCACCACAGGGCCTAACCCTTTGCTGCTTTCCATAGCCTGTACCAGGTATTTCTGTGCTCTAGTTCCTGCTATTCAATTTAGACATCAAACATATTGTATTATCTCCTTTTGCAAGCTGAAGAATGCCATATGTGAAAGTTCCACATTCAGCTGTCATTTGATAACACATGATTGTACAGGACTTGAGCTAAGAGTTTTGTGAAGGACTATTTCTGATCAAATATACAGGGGGTACAAAGATAAAAGCCTTTCCTTGCACGTGAAAAAGTTAACTGAGGAAATCCAGAATTTAATTTGTGCAATGCCATATGGCCTAATTTTCTGATGCTACTTAAGTGAAAACTGAAAACCAGGCTGAAAAACAGATAGCAGTACATATTATTAAGTTAGTTGAGAGAAGAACTTTAAATAATACACTTATTTTAAAGTAAGAGGGTTTTGTTGCTGGGAGCCATCCTTTATTATTGGTAGAATATCCTTTGTTGTACACGAATAAACTCCATCTAAACATATCATTAATACTGACACAACTTAGGTCTTCTACATTTTTCTTTCAACATACTGTAAGTTTCCATCTAGAACATGGC
>VYZW01059612.1:0-31224 GCA_013401315.1 Balaeniceps rex | reverse complement strand
CAAGCCAGCCCCGTTTCTGTCTAAAGTTAGAATAAATCTCTTCCCTCCTTTCATGGAATGAAGGATATTTCTTTCCATGAACTATTTTTACTTTCCATACAGATCTGAAATCCTTCTGTCCACAAAGTACTCCCCTGCCAAATGGGCTTGGGTCAAAGATAGCTTTTAAAAAATAAATAAATAAATTTCCTGTTAAAAATATTTTCCAAAAATTGTGTGTTTCTCCACCAATTTTAATTTAGTCCAAAAATTGCCATTTTGGTTCAAAAAAAGTCTGGAAGATTACATGAATGCAGAATACTACTTTAGATTTTTGACCACTGCCTGTATGTCTATATCTACTGTCCTTGCTCTTGTATCTAGCACATGTTCTTCTTATCTGAGAATATATCATACTGCTTTTTTCACTGAGTCTTATCTATAAAACCTAAACACAGAAGAATAAAATTCAGAACCACATCAAAATAAATGATCTGCAAGACGCCAGCTGCATTTTCTCTCTCTGGTGCAAACAATTCATGACTTACTCTTCTGTACATTCAGCAGGAGAAAAAGGGTTCCTTGCACCATCTGTCCTTCTTGCAACTTGCTAAAAGCTGGCTCAGAGTTTACAATGAAAATGGTAACAATGAATGCCTCAAAACGCAGAGCTTGAGGCTGTACTTTTCAAAGCTGCCTGCAAGGCTTGGCCACCTATGTTCTCCAGACAGGTTTGAAATTTCATTGTTACCTCTTACACATTGCTTTGTGATTCCCAAAGCCTGCCCACTCTGAAAATACAGGCTACCTTCACTCTCGGTGCTTGTGAACATTACAGTCCTTGAAGGCCACATTACTATGGTTTCTCTTGCTTCAGAGAAGGGGTTCCATGCATATCAAAGAGCATAATTTGGCTTTGTGGACTGAGAAGCTCTTAATAATTAAACTGACACACAGACACAGGTCTGAATACTCAGTACCATACAGTGGAAGCAGAGGGAGAACATCAATGACTTTATACCTACATATCTGCTCACTTCACAGTCTGCTTTCTGTATAGACACAGTTTTCTTGCAAATCAAAAGGAAGAAATGTCAATTAAATAAACTTTTGATTCCACTTTTGTTGGTTGCACACTTGCGAGAATAAGAAACAGAATGGACGGTGTGGTAACTTCTAAAACAGACAACATTACTTCTGATGGGGAACAGTTAATTGGTACCACAGAATGTGTCTGAAATATTGATTTAGTTTGTGTGGATAGGGAAGCAAGTCCCAACATACTTTCATCTGTTCTTAAATATAAATGAAAAAACAATACATTTACTGTACGGTCACAGTGGGAACAAAGAGGATCAGCTGAAGCATACACAGCTTGTGATTTATATTCAGAACCCACAGGCATCAAGAAAAGACAGACTGATAGCATCATCTTACAATCAGCTTTTGGATCATGTTGTGCATCTGAGAATGCTGGTAGGGTCCATGGCTGTTTATTTCTCTGCATTCTGCAAACAAGCCTTATTCAACAATCAAACATTTGCCTTTTCGATCCGTCAGTGCATGCAGTCATATATAATACTATTTTATGTAGTCGTTAAAAGTTTGCAGGCACATAATTATCACATTCTTTCGAATATCAGTAAAAAAATGTAAAACTTGTAAGAAAAGAAGATGCACGTGGCCATCGAAGTTCTCCAGGAATCAGCCACAGACCTGTAATCACTTTTAAGCACATGGAGAGATAATTGAGAGTTTAACTGTTAGTTCAGAACTTGGGGAGGGGGAAGGGTGCAAAATTGCAACAGTCATTGACAAGATTGAAGAACACTTTCATATCGTGCAGTGATCAAGTTAATTTGATAGGTAACTCTGGGAGCTCTGTGGATACTCAGAAGGCTTAGCCAACAAGATTTCAGCAAGGTTGTTAGTTGCCTCTCCATCTGCTTCTTAAGGAACTCTTGGCAAGCTTAACTCTATTTCCAGTTGCTAGAGAGACACTTTCAGCCTCAGGATGAAAATAACACCCGTCTTTCCTTTCAATAGATAGCATTGTAACTTAATTCTTAAATAATTTTCACTGTTGAGGTTGTGTTTGGAAGGCGAATTCATGTTTGCTCATAAAAACACTTACCAGTTTATAAGACAAATATTGAAATTAAAAATAGAAAAAAGTTCAGAACTAACTGCAAAACATGGGGGGTTTTGTTTGTTTGTTTAAGCAGTCAAAGGCAAACAATTCACAATGAATCAATTATCTGACACATATTTTCTTTTTGCTCATAGAATATCCTCGAGTAATTTGTTACAACCTCAGGTATATTCCATTTTTAAGCAGACCATTTCCCTAAAAATGAAGCCACATTCTGAACTTTCTTGGCATGTTCAATACTCCAGAGTTAGCGAGCTGCATAGTAGAATAGAAAAGAAGGAAAGCAATTCTGGCATGTACATCTTCAAGTCTAAATTTAATATTAAGCTTCTGTGAGTATACCCTCATAAAACTTTGAAGTGTATTCCTTTCCCTGTTCTCCCCTGAGGAACTGACTAGCAGAACAGAACCATGTGAATGATCATGAAAAGGAGGAGCATGAGAAAAGCAAATTAACTCAATGTAGTTCTTTGAACTAAAAAGAAAAGCATTTGGCAAAGTCTGGATTTAAGGTAGGATACTGCAGATTTACAGAATGGTAAAGAGCAGAAATTCAGCTGTTCTCAAATGTGCTGAGTAGAATCTCTACACACTCATCATCCAACAAGCTGAAGTAAAGGCAATCTTGCTTGCTCAGCCATTGTTCAGATTTGCAATTTACAGGAGTGGAGTTAAAGTGGCAGAAAGCCTAATACTGTGTTCCTTTATTAGTGGTCCATCTTTGCCTTATATGCATTAGGCTGAGAATTCTTTGGTCAGCGGTGCTGACCCTCACAGCTCCCCACTCCTCAGTTAGATGGCCTTGGCAGCAGAGCCCAGCCCTACTGCAGAAATTAAGGAGTCAGAGAGGAAAAAATAATGCATCATTTAGGCTGATTAAAGACAAAAAAACGCAACCTGCTTCCTGAGAAATACCATGCTTGTCCCAAGTGTCTCAGATGCTGGCTCTACCTGCTGTTTGTTCCTTCTACCAGGCATGCCTCAGTGTGTTCCAGAATTAGCAGTGCACATACTCGTCCTTTTGGCCCCTCTTCATATGCATTACAATGTAGTCTTTCAGTGCAGACCCATTTCAAAGAAAATATCAAACATCATATATCTATACGGCAGCCTCTAAAGAGCTCTACAGAATACAGTACAGCTTGCTTTGCTAGGATGTGAAAACCTTCATTACAACCACAAACCAAACTTAATTCAGTGACACCTAAATTTGCCTCAGGTCCAACATATGTGCAATGGCAGTCTTAGATAACAGAATGACAGGTCACTAGTAATTAAAATCATATTGATTTTATTCTGTATCACAGTGGTGATATGAGTAATGTTAGCATTCTTATCATGGAATGGAAAATGCTAAGTGGCTTTGTGAATAAGATACTTTCATTTTCTGTAAGATACCATCAAAAATTGCAACAAAAAGATTTCAAATCAGTCTGGTGAAATAGATTTTTTTTAGAGACTTTGACTGATACATTTAAAAAGAATTTAACCCAATAAATACACAGAAATAATTCTCTGCTGAGCCGCTGAAAAAAGCTGGGATGTCTCAGTGCACTCAGGACAGGAATATGCACAAAGAACACTCATCCTGCTTGCTAGTTGTGATTTCAGGGAAAAAATTATGCATAGTAATTCCTCCCTCCCCCATTGTTTCATAAAGCACAGACGGTTGTTTCTGTCCTTCGTACTATGCCTGTACTGTCCTCTGCACTTAGCCGGCCAGTCAAAACAGTCCACAAAGGCCACCACCAACTCTATAAAATTCCCCAGGATATTGCTGGAGGAAAGAACTATATCTGGTGGCTCTTTAGTTGCTGCAGCATTCTTCAGATCTGCCAGAGGCATGACGAATTTGCAAGTCAACGTGTTTTGAGATGGATTATCCTTTTCAGAAAATGCCTGCGGGGATGGTTTGGGAAAAAACTCCTTTAAAAATCTTGTTCCTGCTTTGCTTTTCATGCTAAACATGAGAAAAAAATATTCAGAGAGGATTCCTGCATTCATAGCTAATGGGGGGAAGGGATGATTTAAGTTCATGTCACATTTATAAGAAGGGTTAAATAGTCTTTTAATTTTTGTTATTCTACATATACATATGTGTATATGTACATATATACATACACACACATTCCAAAGACTATGGAGATAAACCTGTAATATCTGTTTGTCCACCTTTAGAACGATAACGTAAGGAGAATTTTTCAAAGTTCTGCATCACTGCAAACCCCACATATTTCATAAAGATAATTAACCACTGAAGAAAGCTCCCAGCAATTTAACAGACACAAGCGAAAATTTAATGCCTTGGAGGCATATCAAATATTGGAGGATAGCTTAACTACTGAATTATCCACTAACCTTCTCTTCCAGCTCTGCCTTGGGGATACTACAAAAGATGTTTCAAGAATGAGATGGAAGGACCTGAAGGAAAGGCCATGTTAAAAACTTTTAAGGAGTGGCCTAGATCTTGACCTTATCTAAATTAGCTTGGACTTGCATAAGATGGGAAAAGGTTGATGTGGGGGGAAAAAATGATGATAATGATCAAGTGCCTTGACTTGCAGCCAGGCAATAAATCACTTTTATTGGACATGCCATGAATGACAACAGAAAGGCTTAGCACTGAGATTGAGTCACTGCAGACATTGTGTCTTCTCAGTCATCTGGGGGGAAAAAAAAATCTCCTTGTACAGGCACTGTCCTCTTAATTTGCAGAAATGTAAATAAGCATCTTTCTCAGCTTTCAATTACAAAAGAAGATACAAGCCCTAAACCTTCTGCATAGCCATATAGTCAGTAAATTGTCTCTCCAGTTAAAAATTTTTCACTTTCTGTTTTCCTTAAGATAAAATTCTACGCTGCCCAGGGCTGACCTTTAGGATTTAGGAAAAAACTTCTATCGACATCTATTGATTCTCCCTATGAAGCCAGATAAGTTCATGGCTTGTCTGAAGGAGAGGAGTTAGCTCTAGCGCAGGGCTGCTCCAATTGCCCTGTGTGTAACGGGGAGGTGTCCCACCCCTTACAGAGGGCAGGGGCAGCTTGTTCTCCCATGCCCTTGCTAAGCGGCTGACTTGAGCACTGAGGTATCCTGCAGATGGGGATGGGGTGCTAATGGCAGAAGGGGGATAATAAATGCGGCCATCCTGTTGCAGTAGTACTGCAGGGTGCATAGTGAGAAGCTGCAGAGTGAGTCTGAGGACAGTTCTTGCGGTCAGCCATACCCAGATCCATCATGCCTGGTGGCATCCAACAAATATATCTGGGGACCTTTGTTCTTAAGGTTCTTTTTCCAGTTCTTTTCTTAACAAAGGAAAAGCCTAACTTAAAAAGAAAAAAGAAAGAGCAATTCATTTTAGTGACCTTGTTCACACAAGCCAGTACTTTTAAACACAGATTTTAAGTCTAATCATAAACTTTCCAGAAGTAATCTCCTGCTGCTGCCCTCTCCAGTTTTTCCTACTCTCTTGCTGCCACAGGAGAGGAGCCAGCAGCCTGAATAAGATCACTGCACTGCTGCCAACTTTTAAAAGTACCAAACAAAAAATATTTCAAATAAAGCCTAACTCTATGCACACAGCTTCAGCAGAGCTGCATATGCATTCTGAAGGCTCCTAAAACTTGTATTATATGCTTTACAAATGTTAACCGCTTAGTTGTTACACTTCATGGGAGGTAAAGGCCTAAAGGATTCATAGATGAATTCACTTGATATTTTAGTTTTTTGAGAAGGATGGGGAGGATAAAGGCTTAGAGCTTACAAAAATGAGAACAAAAGACCAATGGTACTCAGTCTACTAAATCACCTACAAGGGTTCCCACGTGGGTGTGCAATATATTTATGAGCTGCTAAAGAAAAGATGGGTTATGACCTCTAAGATGGGAGTATTTAGAAATACACGTCTCCTTCTCAGAGGTTTCTGATAGTGCAAACAGTGTTTGCTTAAGCATATATACTAAAAAGAATTTTTCTGCACCCTCTGTTTTTTATTGGTCGTAATGTTTTCTTTTTCAGGCTTGCAAATCAAGTTGTACTTGTAAAAAATTCTCAGTGCATCTCAGAGTCATGTAATAGTCTAAAGAGAACTTCTGCCTTATAGATGGCATGACCAGGTTTTCTCAGGAGTTCAGGCCTTTCTCTCTTCCTCGGTACATTCAGTAAGTTTGAACCTTTGCTTCACCTCATTAATTAGTTCAGTTCTCCAGACACACTGAAAACTCCATCCTCTTCCCAGGTAGCGAGCCTCCAAGAAAGCAAAGGACAAGTTCAAGCCCTTCTTTCAGGTTCTTTCTTAAAGGTCTGTCAATCTTCTCCTTCTGAGGCGAACCCTGGAGTCATGAGGGACTTCATACCTACCCTTTTCTGTCAACGTGCTAAACATCTCATCTGTCTTTCAACTATTCCCCTTTCATTTAACTCTCTATTCCCCTTATACTCCTGCCTATACTCTAATATCTCTACATTAAATTCTATAATTTATTCTTTGCATAATCTCCAGTTCTCCTTCCTGTGCTTGAATTCTCGTGGCCTCTCAACTGCCAGAGCACGTTCTCGCAGGTGTTATGGCCAAAGTCCTCAGCCCAAGGTTTTCCAGCCTCATTTCACTATGGAGATCCAACAGCCAACTGCCTTCACTTCAAGAGCTTGCTCCACTCCTCTCTACTCTCTGCAAAGAGATTCACATCTCTTTTGTCCCTTTGCACTGTACATCTGCCACTGGCTGGGGTCTCGGCTACTGCAGGAACAAGTCTTCTGTTGCCTGCAAGTTCCTTGAAAGGACAAGTACAACCTTCTCCCAGTTTCTCCATACACAAACACTGCTGTGCGTACCACAACATGCCAACCTCTCTCCTCACTTTTTGATTTCCTACACCCTGCCATCCAAAGCCTTGAAATCATTCCAGAAGCCTTCAATATTCAGTGCACTGGGAGCATGAGACATCTGCAAGAAAATGATTGCTCCAGAAAAATTTCTGAGATGATTCAAAGGCAGCTTCCTTTGTTTACATTGCCCAATCTCAAGAAAGCTTTCAGACCTTTGCTTTCGAGCGCTGCTTTCAACAAAGGGGTGGAAGTCTACATTTGTTTTCTGCCCATCTGCAAAATGATTATTAGTGGCATTTCTTTCTAATCAATCTTGTGACACTGTACTTTACAAGTTGTTCACTACAATTCCACCTGTTTACCCCTCAGACTTTTAATCTTTTTTAGTTCTCAGGTAAGAAGAAAAATTCCAAGTCAAGAAAAAACTGCACAGAGAAGGCATGTCCAACTGCAATTACTCACACAGTGGCTGAACATTCCAATTAAATCCTGAATACCTGGAGTTTTTCAAGTTTTTAGATCTTAATTTCACAATTATTATCATCCTCTGCTATATGCATATTTTCTATGTTTGCACTAGGAAAAAGGTATTACCAATGGAATAAGGGATTTGTAGGAGATTGTTGTACAGTCCTATTAATAATATAAAATCAGTCTAAACCACAAAGCAATTTTGTTGACTCAGGGGACATTAAACATGCCTTATTTAAAACCTTTATATTTTTTATTTCCGAGTTCTCCTTCAAATCATTTTTATTGTCTGATTTAGAATAATTCAACATAAGGTATGAGTTTTCCAGCTATGAAACCATTACCAATTCAAACATCAAATTGACTTTGCTTCCAATATGCAAGAAAGTGAACTTAGCTTGTTAAACTTTCTTTAAATTAGAAATATTTTATAACCTAGAAAGGATAGCTCCGTCTTTAATGCGTGAAATTCTTTTACTGCTGTAAAACTTAGATGTTTTACTTACCATGTATTTCAGGTTCAGGTCATAGAATAGATAGCTACTAGATTTTCTGACTATAAATATGGGCCAAATGCACGCCTATGCATTATCTGAAATAGACTGACTGCACAAAATCTTTAGATAGACGTGAAAGCTACTTATACTTTTTACTCACACTGACTGATCTGGAAAAGATTATATGTTGAGATGGTTGGTTATTTTCTGATAGAAAACAGGGAGATTGGTGGAGCATGTTAGATTTTTCATGGGAAAATTTAGACTAGTTTTGATAGAAAACATTTCCTTGATCTAAAATGGAATTGCAGACAGAGAGACAACAGGAGTGAAAACTCACTCCACAATGAAGGATTCCAATCCTATAGTAATCAAGTCTCTAATTGTAAACCCTGCCGGTCCCCCTGTCCACCAAGCACCAGGCTCACTTCTATACAATACTGAAGGGCGGATCAGGCAGGTCTATACCATCCATTTATTCAGAATTTCACCTGAAGATCAATTCTTCATGGAAATTACAAAATTATGGGTTTTGTTACTATTTCCATATCCATAACATTCATGGATATAATGGAGAGAGAAGGGGATGTGAATAAAGTATTTGTCTGAGACCATTCAGTCAATAAGTTCTATGACTAGCTAATTATCTCCTTTAAGCTTACACTACTTTCTTTCATTTTTGCCATCAAGTAAGCGCTTCCTAGACATACCTGCACATTCAAATTTTTGAAAGGTGTCAGTATCTACAGTAGTGACCTTCATTTTCACAGGAAACAGCTGAGTATGGCAATTGCAAACACTTAGCACTTTCCCTAATGAGGTAATTTGTTATATCAGAGAAATACACAATACAGTCAGGTGGGTCAGAAATGAGCTAAACAGGGTAAAGACAGCTCAGATCAGGACACTCCCTTAGTAGTCTGTTATACTTTTAGTATATTCTGGAAACGAGAGAAGAGGAAGAAGGGATCCCTGCAGACTAACCTACCGAGTCCTTCAGTCCAAACCTGCAGCACTGATGCAATAAGGTGCACCGAAATTTTACAACCCCATCTGCATTACAAAAACATATCAAGAGCAATATAGCTTTATGAATGCAAACATAATTCTGTTGTAAGGAGGAAACTATCCACAGTGATGAAGGGAAATCAGATGCCTCATACAAAACTGGATTGTCTGAAATTTTAACAGCTTTTCAGTAATTCTCTGAAGCTAAAATCTGATAAGAATTTGGCCTAAGATATGAAATCAGTAAGTCTTTTTTTCTATGGGTTAGCTTACTATAGCTGCACACTCTAGGAAGAAAATATTTCTAAGTTGTCCATGGATAATCCTCTCATGTATGTTCTGGATATGTGTACTTAACATGCAAAATTTTTCAAATGGATTATTGGAGATAAATGCAATATATGCAAAAATGTCTTTACTCATGTTAAAATCCAACATACATTTCAAATGTGGGGAAAAGATGCGGTTCTGTTTTCTTCTGGGAAATGTTCATATTTCCCTCAGAATCTCTGCAATAATTGTATATTATATCTTTAGAAGTAGTGCATATAAACAATGAAAAATACTACAGTGAAACCATTAATATAGGGATATTGTTGCCCCCCACAATGAAAAACCAAGGCAAAAAGATTCTTTTTAAAAAAAATTAAAAAAGTTCATTTCTTTTTAGTAACATAACAAAATGGAATTCTTATATGCGTACCTACAAGCACACATATATATTCCAAGGTTAACAGTTTTATGCATCAGAGAACATGAAAGGTCCTTGAAATTTTTCTGAGGCTTACAGGTTTTTAAGGAGTATTTAGAGACATACAAGAATAAATGACACACAAGTGCTAATTTCTTTTTCTTTTCATTTTTCTTTGCACAGATATTTGATTTTGTAGAACTTTATTGGCTAGTATTTTTGCATGAATGGCCACTGGGTGCCACTGTTCTGCTGCACAGAAAAAGAGCTGAAACAACATTTTCGTTGTAGTAATAAGTTTTTTATTATTAAAGTATGTGTGCTGCTGCTGTATATACCCATCTTTTAGAAATGACACTGCTGCATAGTTCACAGTGAGCTTTTTTTATAGCAGAACAATAGGAAAAGTGGCACTAAGAGATTGGAAAACCTGTTTAAACTCAACAGGCAATATAATCTCGGAGAAACTTTCTTATAACAATATAGTTTCTACTTAATAAAAGATATACAGCAGGTGAGAGACTGGGTATCCAGGCTCAGGTTTGATATTCATTTGCTGAATGACCCTGTAGAACTCACCAGGGACTGTTTCTGCCCAGCTGTGCACAACTGCTTTTGCAGTATACAAATACATATGTCAAATGTTCAAGTATACATGGAAACAGAATCTAATATACCTAATTGGGGTTTAGAATATATAGCATGTGTGTGCAGCTACAGTAACTGTGCACATGTAATTGGTGCCTTTCTGAATTTGAAAACTACATTCTTAACTTCTGTCAGCCTTATTTTCTTCAGTTAGGAGATGGGGTTAATGACAAGTACGCACTTTATGACAAGACTAACACTGCAGGGAGAGACCTTTATATGGGATTATAAGAACAGGTTTTGGCACATGCAAAAAGTAACCTCAAGAAGCTGAAGTCCAGCTGAAGTGAAACTTGTAGGTTTAGAAATAGACAACCACACCTTGAAGTGAAAGAGGACAGAGGGTGGTATTATATGCTTTGAGCTGCCACTTTCTATCCAAGTGATTATAACTGCAGTACTAAAAGCTGCCAATTGTTCCTAGCTATAATACAGATATATTTAAGGTCTAAATTAAGCTCCCTGAGGTCAATGAAGAAAGACAAGTTCAAATGCTGCCAGTCCAAAGTATGAAGTAGTAAGCAAGAATAAGAAACAGTGATTGAAAGACTGAGTTCCCTTAAAGTCCAGAAGATATATTTTTACAATTTGAAAATAATCAGAAAGAACATAGCAGCCTTGACTACATTGTAACACCTTTATGCCAGATCAGGAAGAAAGATCTTTCCAATTATGTAGACGGTTTTCAACATTTAAAAAAAATACATACTATAATGAGAAATAAAGGAAATCTTGTAAAGTTTGTTGCAAATTTGTCAGATTATCGAGGCAATTATCTTAAGGAACCTTACTCAATCTTTCTAATATGTTATACTGCAAAATGCAGGCTGATAGGTACTCATTGTATGGCTCAGGTGCATACTTGAAACAATTTCAGAAACACTAAATGACCTTAGAAAGACAGACATTTTTAATAACGGAATTGGGGTAGTCTTCTTAATCCACTGCATAAACCAAAACTCTACCACATTCCTACAGAATAATTTTCAAGAAGTGAAAATGACACTGTTCATGTTTTATAGCCTTCCATGTATGAGGTTAATCAGAACCTTTTTATTTTAAAAGCAATTCAGAACTCTATAGAAAATATTGTGCCCACCTCAAGTACCAAGATTGTCTGCACCTCATTTTGAAAAGGTATTTGGAAAGATAATTTTCATTCAGATCTAAAGAATGTTTTTTATATCTTTCTTTGTTAATCCCAGACAATATTTCTGGGTCCTCACCTAAGAACAAAACAGTTTGGTGTCATCATTTTTAGGGTCGTTAGACACCTTGCTGTGCCCACCATATTTTTAGAGGAAGACTGTCCATCCCGCTTCCTTTCAGTCACTGGCAACTTCTAATTCCCTGTGCTTAAATTCCCTCACCCATCCTCTGCAGTGTTCCCGGCCCTCATGAAGTTCAACAATAAAAGAGCACAGCAGGGCAATAAATAGTTTGAATGGAGTCCTGAACTCCCCTGCAGGTAGCCAGGTGGGTAGCAAGTGAGTGAGACAGGAAGATGACAAGATTGTCTGCACTTCTTGCTTTTTGTGTTTGGAGTTTAATAGGAGGTAAAAATTGGTTTCTGTCTGGTGCTGACTGCCTTCCCTCTCCTGAATTGACCAGCTCAACTACTGTACAGTGAAAACTGTTCCACTTCAAGGAACTGATGGGCGAAGGGCGGATCACAGCAGAGACAGATATGACCTTAGGGCACTTCCAGCTGTCCTTGCTATATTGAATGGTTTGGAAACAGCTTCTACTTTGAGAAAACAAAGATTGATTTTATGAAAACTAGTGAACACTCCTTGGCCTACATAATTTGGGTGCACCTGAAAAGTTAGAAGAAACAATCTAGAAATGACAAAAGGTTAAAGTTTAAAATATCCAGCACATGTTCATATTGCGCATTGTATGCTTGGCCAAATAGATGAACTGAAGTTCACTGGCAACAATAAGCAGGGAAATTTTTAGGACTATTAGAAATTTGTTTTCCTTTGTGATTTCCAAAGTGCTATTATTGTGATAGGGTTGGGACAAATTTACAGTTAGTTTTCTCTCATTATATTCATAAACAACAGACAAATGTGCCTTGAGTATAAAGGCCATAAAGCCAGATACCTGTCTGAAACAAACTATGCTGAGATTAAATGTATTTTCAGTTAATATTTAGACCTGCTTCCTGTACCCTAGTCAAATGATCTTGCAGCACACCCTTTATTTTAAAGCAGGCAGAAGATACAGATCTACAGTAAGAGAACATTTCGTGCTTTGATAAAAACAGAGGCAAACATATGGTTTTCACTTCCCTAATTTCATTACAGTTCGGTTCTTCTCAGCAATAACTGTCTCTCCCATAATACTTCCAAATGCCCTGAAATACTCTAAGTGAATTTGGTAACTAGCAAACTGCTGTGTTTTCCTGTTCATTAGCATGAACTGTCTTGTTTCACTTGCCTATCATACCAATGCGATATGGCATAATGCAGCGTTACACGCTGTAACAAGTCAGAAAAAATTTAAAAGGCCACATGTTTGTTTTTATACTTAATTCCCAACAGCCTAACTGTGTATTGTCCATTACACAACCCAGGCAATTCAACAGCCCCGCTGCTCAAGAAGAAAGTGAAATGACAACTTTTTACAAGTTTAGAAACTTGTATTGTCATTGTTTATCTGTGGATGTCTCTCTATGTGTAGACATTTCTAAAGGCTTTTTGCCTTGTGTTTTGTTTGTTTTTTTTTTTTTCTTTTGTGGAAACTAATGCATGAGCTTTTATGAACTTCTAATAGAATTTAATATAAAATCTTAAATGGTTTGGCAGCATTTAAATATCCAAACTCACAACTGTTGAAGTGCTTGAACACTGTGAGTTGGATAAGAGCTGGAAATGAAACTTGGCTGTGGATGTGCAAACACCGAAAAACGACAAAATTTCATTCTCAGAAAGCTAAATATCAAAAGTCAACCATCTTTCTGATGAAAAGGTGAAGAGATAGTTGTTATTATTTAACATCATATGACATTTTCTCTATTGTACACATGTACTTGTCCAAAATGTGTCTAGAGCCTGGAGTAGAATATGGCCCTAGACATTTTCCCAAGCCATTTACTATAGGGAGCAAATTCTGACTGGGGAGAAACCTTGTTGAGGATGGAAGTGAGGTTTCAGCCTGCCTTCAGCCAGTATGCCTCAGTGCGGGTCTTACAGGCATCAGGAATGACTTCCAGATCCTGCATCTATTCTGTTCACGTGCTAAGTAAGCATAAAGCAAAATGGAAAATACACAATAAAGTAGTAGTACTTTTCCTGAACTGAAGTCACACAGCCTGTTTTACATCACTTAGTTCTTCCCTTTTCCAAAGCAGGCAGCTTTCTCAGAAGAGAGCAGGGCTTAGATGCAGAATATTCCTGGGGGAATGCAGAAATTGTTCCTGGAAGGCAGAGTTGGCTCAACCTGAAGGTACACCTGTATCAGAGGAGATGAGCCATTTTATCACTATTTTACATATCCCGCCAGGCATAGCTGAGGTGAGGGCAGCTGTCTGATCTCACAGTCCTCCTGAAGCGGTAGAGAGTATCTCACACTGTAGGTTTAATGTGTAAAATATTTCTCACCTTAAAAACTGAAGTAATATACATACATATGTATCAGAATTAAGTAACGTTAATATACCTGATCTCTTCATCCCATTTCCCCTTACTTAGGACAATTATTTTATGTTAAAACAGTAAAGCCTGACTCGTGTCATCAGAATGTCCAAAAAGATCTCAGCATTGTCTGCCACACTGTACAAATTGGGGACCTATGGCACAAAGCACTGTGGCCAAGGGCTCTCAAGCAGTATACGTAGAAGAACTCAGATCTCCAGAGCCCTAGTGCAATCCTCCATCCACCGTGAGAGTAAGGGGGAATAAAACAGGAAGGCTGAGCCTCACAGCCTCACACTGTGGCACAGGAGTGCCTCTGCTGGGTGGCACCAGGTTTTAATACTAGTTATACTTTCAGATTATCTCTTTCAAGCCTGTTTCAGCTTTCCATTTCTATTCACTATGCTTGTATATAATCTTGTATCAGCCTAAGGGTGGTTAATAAATTCCACCTTTTTATCTCAGTTTTCTTCTTGTAGCACTTGTTTTATATTAAATAAAAGTCGTAACATATAAAAGGTCAGGCAGGGCTGAACCTAATATGATTGTTTTCATAGCATGGTACTATATGTAATAAGAAGCATCCAGGGAAATGACCTTTAGTCTTGTAAAATTTAAACACTTAAAATAAGGGTAATTTGGTGCCAGCCAAAACCTGTTTTCGTTTGCCCTTTATTGAAAAGACGCACCAAACTGCATTGTGTGGCTGCTTGATCAGGTACAGATTAGAGGTCATCACAAGCTCTATAAATCACTGTGTTCCTGGATAGGAAAGAAGCAAAGTTACTAAAAAAAGGAAAAAAAAACCCAGAGTAATAATACCCTAACAGTGAAAATCTTTGGCCCTAAGTCCTGCACCTATTTGTTCCAATAGAAAACTCTCGTCAATTATGAAATATCCATGTATTATTAATACTTTTAAATATCTGTGGCACATACAGACACTCTTTGTGTTAGGCAAGGCATAAACAGAATGTGTTTCTCTTCAAAAAGACATTTTTCCTTGAAAGAATAATGCACTGCTAATTTCGTCAAAGAAATGCTTTTGCTCACATCTTACAGAAGCCTTACTTTAACATCTGACCACTACAAATGCCTACATGAGCAGTATTTGAGACATTCTAGAATACTGTGAATGCATGGCAGACAGTAATGAATGTTTTACTTTTAATTGAAATATATATCTATCACTTGTAAAATCCATAAATCACACCAACAGAAGAAAGAACATTACATGAAGAATTTGATACACTTCACGCTAAAATAAATGCATCAACTATTAAAATAAATGTGTGTATTACATGAAAAATTGATCAAAATCAGATACAATATTTCATTCACCAAATCAGACACATCCCTGTTGAATCACTGCTTATTCAATACAGAATGAGATGCATCATCTATCAAAACAGATATCTCCTACAGTAAATCAAACCCACCATCTGATTCAAATATGTCTCCTACTGAATCAAAAATATCACCCAATACATCAGTTATATGGCACCAGATATGTGGCATTTTAAAGAATTACTGAGCAGAATGCCTCTAGATTTAACAAGGGTAATGTTTAAACTAAAATTTATTTAGACAAAGAGATCAGTACTTCCAGGCTGTCTCACAGGTGGATTCTTGGAATAGGGACTGCTATTATATTAACGTTTCCCTAGAGCGTCCTTCGTTTAAGGCACCTTGCTAGGAGGAGGTGTTTCTCCGTCCCAGCGGAAAAGAAGGGCTTCCATTCCACTTTGTTTCATCCCTCCAACCCTCTAACACCTAGGACCAAGCTCTAAGCAGCCACATGGTGTCCCTGGATTAGCTGTCCCAGTTCCTCAAAGGGAAGTGCCAACCCTTTTCTAAGGGGTTCAGAACACCACAGTCCATGTACCATTAAATATAGAGATGCAAATATTATCAACATCAACCCAAAAATCCTGGGCACTGAGCACAGATAACCCAACAACCAACTAACGGGGTGATGCCCCATAGTATTTTTCTATTACAGCCACATGCAGGACAAACCCAAGTCCATGCTTTGCCCCACAGTGCGTAGGTGGCCTCCAGAACACATTGCCACAGTGTAAAGGAAATGAGAAACGTTCATATGGGCTGGAAAGAACCATCAGAAAAGTTAGGGAAGAGGATTCCATCAAAGGTTATCAAATACGCAGGTGTCATTCCCAGCTTGGGAAGCAACTGAGACACCAGCTCACAGAAGCTGGGAGAGTAACCTTGTGAACTATCTATACACACTTTATACACTATAGACACTTTAACTGTTTTTTAACTTTTTCCTCAGCAACTAGCAGAGACAACTGTCAAAGGCATAATGCTATGCTACACTTCTGGACCTAAGATAACCATTTTCATATTCTTACACACTGTATCTGATCTCACACTCTTTACTGGAGTTTGGGTGTCTGAATCAAAGCGGTGTACAGGTAACTTCTTTCTTCACAAGCATCAGAACAATCTTTTCTGCAGACCCAATGCCTAAATAAATGTGTCTCCCATTTAGTAAACCATTGTGTGAAACAGAGGGAACAGTGTCCTCCTTTTCCATAATTGCTGAGTGGTCACAGCACTCAATGAAGAAGGGACACCACTGGCTTGCAGATGAGATAATCCACCATCCTGACATGGTGAGAATCAAGCTTTCCTTGTTTTGTTGGGAGCTCCTTAGTGCTTGATTTGAGACTACTGAATCATAGAATCATAGAATCATAGAATGCTTTGGGTTGGAAGGGACCTTTAGAGGTCATCTAGTCCAACCCCCCTGCAGTGAGCAGGGACATCATCAACTAGATCAGGTTGCTCAGAGCCCCGTCCAACCTGACCTTGAATGTTTCCAGGGATGGGGCCTCCACTACCTCTCTGGGCAACCTGTTCCAGGGCTTCACCACCCTCATTGTAAAAAATGTCTTCCTTATATCTAGCCTAAATCTCCCCTCCTTTAGTTTAAAACCATTACCCCTTGTCTTGTCACAACAGGCCTTGCTAAAAAGCCTGTCCCCATCTTTCCTATAGGCCCCCTTTAAATACTGAAAGGCCGCAATAAGGTCTCCCCGCAGCCTTCTCTTCTCCAGGCTGAACAATCCCGACTCTCTCAGCCTGTCCTCGTAGGAGAGGTGCTCCAGCCCTCGGATCATTTTTGTGGCCCTCTTCTGGACCCGCTCCAACAGCTCCATGTCCTTCTTGTGCTGAGGGCTCCAGAGCTGGACGCAGTACTCCAGGTGGGGTCTCACCAGAGCCGAGTAGAGGGGCAGAATCACCTCCCTCGACCTGCTGGCCACGCTTCTTTTGATGCAGCCCAGGATACGGTTGGCCTTCTGGGCTGCAAGCGCACACTGCTGGCTCATGTCCAGCTTTTCATCCACCAGTACCCCCAAGTCCTTCTCCGCAGGGCTGCTCTCAATCCCCTCATCTCCCAGCCTGTATTGATATCGGGGGTTGCCCCGACCCAGGTGCAGGACCTTGCACTTGGCCTTGTTGAACCTCATGAGGTTTGCACAGGCCCACCTCTCCAGCCTGTCCAGGTCCCTTTGGATGACATCCCATCCCTCAGGCGTGTCAACTGCCCCACTCAGCTTGGTGTCATCTGCAAACTTGCTGAGGGTGCGCTCGATCTCGCTGTCTGTGTCGTTGATGAAAATATTAAACAGCACTGGTCCCAGTACGGACCCCTGAGGAACACCACTTGTTACCAGTTTCCATTTGGACATCGAGCCGTTGACCACTACCCTCTGGATGCGACCATCCAACCAGTTCCTTATCCATCGAACAGTCCACCCATCAAATCCATATCTCTCCAATTTAGAGAGAAGGATGTTGTGGGGGACCGTGTCAAAGGCTTTTTGGAAGTCCAGATAGATGACATCCATTGCTTTTCCCTTGTCCACTGATGCAGTTACTCCATCATAGAAAGCCACCAGGTTAGTCAGGCAGGACTTGCCCTTGGTGAAGCCATGCTGGCTGTCTCGAATCACCTCCCTGTCCTTCTGTCCTTCATGTGCTTTAGCATTGCTTCTAGGAGGATCTGAATATGGGTGACCTTGTGCCTCTCCTATTAAAGGTAGTTTAATAAGCACCAAAAAAGGGATGAATTCTGAGGTAAGAACAGAAGCTGACTGGATGGACCTTGACAACACTTCAGTTGTTGTGACAGTCAGAAGAACAGGGCAGATTTGATTCCCACTCCCTGTTCCCCAGAAGGGAACTGATCTCTCGATTTTCATCAGTGCTGAGAAGCAAGCATTTAATATAACTCATGTTAAAACTGACTACACCTGATATTATAAGGACTGTCAGGATCAGATCAAGTCATCTACAGCAACAGAATGTTTAGAAAACAGTCTGCTTAACCCAGCCAGCTTGAACATTCTTCCACGGATGACAATATTTGTTCTGTTTCCATTGGGACACTCCCAAATTTTGGGTTTAGATTACAAGTTAGTCTATAGGGCTAGTCCTCTTTTATTGCAAGCCATTAAAAGGAACAACAAACCATGCCTGCTACTGATCTGCTGTTCCCTATTATCACTCTGCTCCGTCAATATAAGCATTGATTATAATTGCAGTTTTGCCCAACTTAGATTGATTAGAATGTAAAGCAACAAGAATTGTACAATTATGTCAAAAAGAAGAGCCTATTCACATGAGACAACAAGTTGACTGCTGCTTGTTATACTACTAGCAAGTAGAAGAAACTTATGTTTCACTTATGCTTGCTAGGAATCCTACAGAACGTAGGATCCTGTACTCTTCACAGGAAAATATATCGTAAGGTTAGCAAATTCAGGACAAATCCAGTCAAGAGAAGAAGCAATTTACAGACACAATAACTCTACCAAAAATGTCTTACCTCTTAAATCTGATAGTGTTAACCTGAATACTCTCTGGGCATTTAGTTAATCAAGAATCTGAACAGCATGAACAGTTTCTAAAGACATGACCTTGCTGAGTCTGATGTTTATCTTAGATTAGGATGGACACTGCTGGGCCTGTATAGAGTTCAGGCAGCAAGGTGGGTGCTACTTTGTTCCACCTCCTCTGCTGGATATTGTCATAGCTTGAAGTTGCAAGTGGATAATAATTCCACCTTTCCGAAGGACAGAGCAAGGCTGGCTGTGATAGCAGGTGACAGTGAGTGATAGATGCTATGGCCACCTGCACAACAGGAGAGCTTCTCTTTGGTAGGAAGACTTTCCAGTGAGATTTCTCTGTTCACTCTCACACTACAACCTACTTGAGTAGGTAGAAGAATTGAAATTTAAAAGTTTATAGGTTTAAAATTCTTTCATTAATTGCTTCATGAAATGAGCTGGCTAAGATTAAATATCAGGTATAGAATACAAATTTCAGGGGTAAACATAACTACATAAACTAAATAATTTCTTTTACAACAGTTGTAGTTCCTGTATGATATGCAGAGAGCTCCAAAACCAAAATGGTGTATAGAACTATGCACAAAGATTTGTTTGCTTCCTTTTTTTGCTTCCCTCTCTTTCAAAGAACATGTTATCTTACATTATATTGTACTATCTCTTTCTACAACTTGTCATTTAAAGGAGCTTAAAGCCATTAAACACTGATTTTGTTAACGGCATTTGCTAGAACCTAAGACACAAGGGAAAATATTCAAAAGGTACTAAACTGTTCTTTGAACATAAAGTTTTAAAATCATGGCTGTAACATCTAGGGGTTTGTTTCTACAACTTAAATTTTAAAGAAACTCCTATTTTTACAGTATATCTTTAAGAATCCCTATGTTAATTAAGACAATATAAAAATAGAATACAAAAATCCCCTAATATTTTTTAATTATGAGATGGTCTTAAGTAAAATTTAATTAATAGAGATAAAAGCTAATCCTTTTTTCTTAAAGAAAAACATATCTAGCTTTACAGCAAAGTAGCCAGCAATTTACACAAAGCCCTTGTTATTTTCTTTGCTTCCAAGGAATATTCAGGTACTCCTTTTAAAGCCTGCCCATAGAAGAAGTAAATCAATTAAATTCAATCAAATCAATTACAAATCCCTGTAACGTTACTATTAGTGAAACATTCTTGGTTAGCTTTAATGGGAATCAAGCAGCTAAATTCCCCACTCTCCTCTTCGTTTAAAAAAAAAAGTAGAGAAATGAAAAGAAATCAATTATTTTGAACATTTCATAGGATCATAGGATTTGTCATACTATTGTTCCACCTATTCAAGTACATTCTGTCTGCAGGCAAAAGCTTCTTATGTTACACGTGGCTAACTGTGTTATGCTGTACGTACAGGGCAATTGCCCGCTCTGCCTGAGTCCTCCAGGTGATCAGTTTTCATGCCGATGCACGAGATTAGATGAAGCAATTGTTATTTTAATTCACACAGCTACCACACTGTTAAAACTGTCAATAAAATTATGCTGCATTTCTAGCAAAGATTCCTGATGTGCTGCTGTTCTGTGCTAGTACATATACATCAAAATTTGAAATACTTGCAAAACTCACCCCCCCTCAAGACCTTCTTTCCTCATTTCTGAAGTCTCCCACTATATGCAGCTCTGCCACATCTCTAGGCAGGGCTGGCACAGACTAGATGGATGCTTGGCCACACAGCTGTGACTACAGCACATTTCACAGAAACTTACGCAGCACTGGCATCGGCCAGTGGTTTCAGGGAGGGAAGAGATGAAGCCCCAGCAGCCACTGGGAAAGTTGTAACCTGATTTTAGACAATATTACCTAAACCTTTTCGGACCAATGTTCTATGCAACTATATTTATATTTAGTGTTTGAAAATGAGACTTAAAATAGCTTCCTGTGAAAGCTGAAGAATCCTGCTGCAGTGAAGAACCATGACCTACCAATGAATTCAGTATAGCCAGTTACTGCAAAAAGAGTCCTCTAGACACTTTATTAAATTCCTACATTGCTTATTTTTCTGATAGAGAAAATAGCAGTTAACTAAAGATCACAAACATTACATTGTATTACGCTGAGAGCTTAATGAGCACAGTAAATTCACCACACCACTATCCTCTTAACGTTATGTGACTTTTTTACTTTAACACCAATCATATTTTGTAGAAGAACCATCCAGGAAGCAAGCATATTCATAGGTTTGTGAACAGGTTTAAGATAAAATATTTAAGCAAAAGAGAGTTTTTCCAAGTTCTCTATCCATAATAGTAACACTGTCCCTTTTGAAATAAAAGATAATATGCTTTTGAAATTTCTCTAAAGTAGACATAATCTTTTATGGCAAAATCTTTACAATTCAATGTAGATAAGACCAAAACTATAGAACCACTAGAAGCCATGCAGATATATTTTTTGCTATCTATAGAATCATAGACTCACTTGGTTGGAAAAGACCTTTAAGATTGAGTCCAACTGTACCTGTCCACTACTAAACCATGTCCCTAAGCACCTTGTCTACCCATCTTTTAAATACCTCTAGGGATGGTGACTCGACCACTTCCCTGGGCAGCCTGTTCCAACACTTGACAACCCTTTCCGTGAAGAAGTTTTTCCTAATATCCAATCTAAACCGCCCCTGGCGCAACTTGAGGCCATTGTCTCTCGTCCTATCACTTGCTACTTGGGAGAAGAGACCAACACCCACCTTGCTACAACCTCCTTTCAGGTAGTTGTAGGGGGTGATAAGGTCTTCCCACAGCCTCCTCTTCTACAGGCTAAACAACCCCAGGTCCCTCAGCCACTCCTCATTAACACTTGTGCTCCAGACCCTTCACCAGCTTCGTTGCCCTTCTCTGGACACGCTCCAGTGCCTCAATGTCCTTCTTGTACTGAGGGGCTCAAAACTGAACACAGTACTCGAGGTGCGGCCTCACCAGTGCCAAGTACAGGGGAAGGATGACTTCCCTGGTCCTGCTGGTCACACTATTCCTGATACAAGCCAGGACACTATTGGCACACTGCTGGCTCACATGCAGTCGGCTGTTGACCAACACCCCCAGATCCCTCTCCGCCAAGCAGTTTCCAGCCACTCATCCACAAGCCTGTAGCATTGCATGGGGTTGTTGTGGCCCAAGTGCAGGACCCAGCACGTGGCCTTGTTGAACCTCATACAATTGGTCACAGCCCACCGATCCAGCCTGTCCAGATCCCTCTGTAGAGCCTTCCTACCCTCAAGCAGATCAACCCTTCCTCCCAGCTGAGTGCCATCTGCAGACTTGTTGAGGGTACACTCGATCCCCTCATCCAGGTCATTGATAAAGATGTTAAACAGAACCGGCCCCAACACTGAGCCCTATGAAAACATAATTCATACTTAATACAGCACCAGAACAATGATAAATGTGATTGCTGGAGTTTCTGAACAGTCATGTCTGCACAGAAAATATACTTGCCTGTGGTCAGAAGTGGCTAGTTTCCATTTGTGAAAGAATAAAGATCCTGGCAAAGTTCACTAGCCAAGATTCTAACAAATCACACATTTTACATGCCATTTAATGGGTGCTTTTGTTGGTAAAATGCTTTTTATCTGTCCCTTTCACTGAGAAATCTTGCATTAGTATCTTCTGAAGTAGCTTCATCCAAATCATTTTCAAATGCCTTATAGTGACTACTGTAATGTTATTGAACACCACAGACATATCTGAGGTGGACATCGATATTGCAGAGAGTCATTATCTTTCTCATTTCACACTTTAATAAGTGAGACTGTATACTTACCGGACTGGAATTTAATCTCAATTTTAAAAGAAACGTTATATGTATCTTGCAACTTTGTACAATGCATGTAGAATGTTGTTTCTTTTTTCTCCTGCCTGTGTATTTAATGGGGCGAAGCCCATTATTCATACCTCTGCTCTTAATCAAAGCTGAGAATTCTGTAGAGAAGTAGAAAATTGAAATCAGCTCCTGCAACCTAGAGCTGAACAATTATGACTTGATTTACAAGGAGCCACTTCGCTACATATTTAAATGCAGCTCTGCTGCAAAATTTGGGGACTTTTCAGATAATCAAAATGCTACAGATTTAGCACTTTTAATTTTTGCTCCATCTCCTGCTAGCTTGAACTCTGATTGTAATTACCATTTCATCTTGCCCTGAATGACACTGTTTTATCAGAGGAAGACACTGTATCTAGAGTCTGAGTGTGATGATTAGTAAGGAACCAGCTTTCAGTGGGAAACAATAAGTGTGCCCTGAAATGAATCAGGATGGAATGTAATAATGTGAAGCTAGAGATAATCTCAAGTCCTTGAGACATAATGTATAACCCCCATAGCTCTGCAATATATGTGAGAACATACAGAGGTAACTATGCAGAGATGTAAAACAGAATAGGAAAAAAACCCTATACTGCAGAGGGCAGTTTTTAAGGGATAAAAAGGAAACAAAGCCTAACGACTATCTGGCTCCACTGGCATTTACCTACCCTTTGTGTCTTGCAAACTCTTCCCACGTCTTTGGACTGATCTAGCTCAACTAACTGCTAATAACAAAATCATGCAGGACAGCTTATTATTATCAATATTTCTTAAGACTCTTCTTCCTGTGTTTTGTTTCCAGAAACTATGTTAGAGAAAAGTACTTCAGCAGTGTTAGTGGACTGCCCCCGATGCAGCCCAGCTGCTGGGATGGTGATGGAGGAAACAGGCATGGCTGCTATGGCTGCTTCTGGCTCCTGTTTCACTGTTTCACTTGTAACAGATCTTAGTAATCAAGCAATGCTCTCTGCATGATTAAAAAAGGTAAAAAACAGCAAACACACATAGAAGTGGTCCAAAGCTCTAAAATAAAAGTAATATATGCTAATAAGAAATAACAATAGTGTCCCCATATTAGCAACATCTTTACATTTCAACTTGCTTAGGCACAGAGCTGTGGAAGACTTGCAATAAATTAATTCAGCTGTTAGAAAACCATTAAACCTGATATATCTGTAACAGAAATGGATTGCTTTGGAAATTTCTTTTTCTTTGCAAGAATTATCTTTTTAGTGAAGAAAAAATTTACTGATAAAATGTCAAGAGGAGTAACAAATTGACAAAGAAGAGTGTGAGTACTTTTTGTAACAGTTGCAGTAAATTCTGATTGGCATAGGAGTATGAAAAAAAATGGTGTTGTCCTGGTGCTCACACCAGAGAAAAGATACCATTCACGTGGCAAGAAACGTACCCTAAAATTCAAATCTTTTTCCTTAAAATTTATGTCAGTACTGCTGCTCCCTTAGGTTCCATTTTTTGGAAACCCTCTCCCCCAGCTACACTTACCTGAATAATGCTCTAAATACTCTTGTTCTGGTCAAGGAAACCGCATATAAACTTTTGGTCCCAATGGCTAGGCTTCCAAGACATGTAATAAGTACCTCAAAAGGAGGTAATGTTGAATGTGTGTAAACTTATGAGAGGCCTCCACTTACAGACATTTTATTTCTATGTGTATTTTTTATGAAAAAGCCTTTCCTATGCAAGAATATTTCACCTAGAAGAAATCATTTCAGTGCTCTGAAAAATCCCTCAAACAGAACTTCCGCTCATGTAATTCAGAATGATACAGTAAAACTCTTTAGAAAAAGACACAGAGAAGATACTTGAAAATGACTGGAAAACAGAATATATTTCATACAAGGAATGACTAAATTGAGTAATAGGCATCACTTTGGAAAAGACCCAATGAGAGGGAAGGAAAAATCTCATAGAGAGCTATATAATGAGAACTGTGTGAATAGTGAGTGATTACTCAGTTTCCCCATACAAAAGAACCGTGTGGCGGCCCATGAACTTTTCAGACAACTTTAAAAAAAAAAGGATTTTTTTTTTTTCCCCACAAAACCAACAGTTAAGTTATGGAATTCAGAATCACAGGATATTGTGAAGTAAAAATTATACACATGTTCAAAATCTAGACAAATCTGGGGAAAGTATGTCCCTCAAGGAGCATAAGATCCCAAACCTGAATTAAACCTGTGTAAGTTCCCAAAACAATTGCTAAAACAGGCAAGAGTGAGACTAATGCTGTAATTGCCCTGCTACTTCCACTGGCATGCAATATTGGATTGATAGCAGCAGCAGGGTGGACTACATGATTCGAGTGTGTATGATATTCTTGTTTTCTTGCATTGGCTTTTCACTACCTTATCTCTCCATCTTTTAAAAACAGGTAACAGTAAATATTTTTCTCCGCAACATACATGGAGATCTGTGAATTAACAGCACTGTCCAAAACCAGCCAGAAGAAAAGCACTGTACATGTGTATGAAGATGCCTCCACATGGAATAAAACACAAGATGAACAGTACCCTGAAAACTAGATGTTATTTAATATTTGACACTGCAAATTCATGTGCAAACTTCAGGCCTATTTCTCCTCTTGTGTGGTATCACTGCAGAAAAAATTTCTCAAGGTTAAAGATCCCCTGAAAAAAAGCAAATCTTCAAAATATAGGATTGCTTTTGTAGGTTTGCCTCCTCTGTAATCCAACAAGGTTAGTCTGCAACAATAGAAGGAATTGTTCCGACATGTTTACTGGCAAAATGGCAACTGGAATGTACTTTATAAATATTTTGTACAGGATTTATGAAAAGATGGAGCCCATTAAGGAAATAATTCAGAAAATAATAAGCATGAATTATTTTGATCTTAATACCACTTATAAGGCCAAAGACTGCACTGTCTTTTGTACCAAATTACTCAGAACTAGGAGACAAACTGTAACCTAAGTCTGTAAAGGTAGAATTGCCTATATTCTTGCTAACAAACCTAACCAAAAGGTGTTCATGAGGTTTCTGTTTTCTACCAAAGCCCCCGTGTTTGAATAAATCATAACTGTGTCTCTGTGCTAAAAAGGAGAAAAACACCTTTAGGTTCTGTGTGGCAGGGGGTCTGAGAGGGATGGATTCTTTTAAAAAACGGCAGTTCAGCAACTCCAAATACCTCTCAACTTACTGTACTTTCCCTTGTCTTGAAAAAAGTGCATTTGTTATTTGGTCTGTTAAAGCATAAGCCCACTGAAGGCTTTAGGAAAGGCAGCTTGCTCCCATGAACTGCAGTTTAATTTCTTTCACAGTGAATTTCAGAGCAGGCCATTCAGAATGAACCCCTCCCTAAAGCTGAGCTTCACCCATGGTGAAAAATATGACCAGTTCAGTCAGTATGGTTGCTAGGCTAGCATGCAGCAAGGGAATAAATTAGCTATGAAACAGTCAGAGTTTCAAGCTTTTGTGCACCTCTAAAATATCAATAAGTAGTGTTCTGGTGTTCTTGAAAAATGATGTGCTTGAAACAATGCCCTCAGGAGGCCACTGCCCCATACATTATGTAAGTCATATTGAGCTCTCTTTGGCTAACCTCAAACATGAGCTTAAAAACATTTCAGATTAATATTGCCCTCCTGAAAAATAATATCACCCCCCCAAAAAACTACAAGAGAGCCAGGGTTTTTTATTTGTCAAGGAAACCTAACAGTGTCACTGTAATTTCAGGACCTATTTGACACTATAAATCTGAGAAGCTAGCCAGGGATGCAGCTTAGTAAACTGAATTTTTCCCTTTTACGAGGAACACGGAGGCTTAGAGGTGCTTTGGCACCTGAATAACGTGCAGGACTGCGGGCAGCAGGCTCACACGGACTTGCTCGGGTGAGCTGCCAGACTTACAGTTTCAGGCTACATCTACAGTGTGTGAATCTGCCTCAAAATCCCATAGATTTAGTTTGAAGACTTGCTGCCATCCTCTAACCAAGGCAGGCCTTCATCACCAACCCTGCTGCATCCGTTCAGCTTTCTGTCAAAGTAAATTCGGTTTGGGTATATATTTGTTTGTTTTCCAGATTAAATCTTCAGAGATTCTGCAAAAGGTAATGGTGGAGCAAATACTGAAGTAAAGGGGAATAAAGGCCACAACCAGCAAACAAAAGCTGCCCCTACAAAACAACTCTGCCCCATGTTCAGCCAACACTCCTTCCTCTGAGGAGACAGGATCTTCCTTTCCTGCTTTTGAGTGAGAACAGGGAAAACATGCAGATTGTACCTGCCATGGAAGGAACCTAACACTGAAAGGAAGAGTCTGACCATTTCCAGTATTTCAGCAGAATTTTGCTCATGCAAAGTTGAATGCAACTTTGTAACTTCAAGAACATCAAAAACATCCTGAATTCTTTTAAGAGATGTCCCCCACTCGCTAAGAAGTCTGCTTTTCATCTTTTATTACATGGGCATAAACAAACTTTTAAATGAAGACCTCATTGCTGTGGCAGTGGGCAAATTTCAACATACACCCTATGCATCTGACCAAGATTTCATCAGATTGAAACGCTTTATCCTTAATCCAGGATACATAAGCCAATCTACTACATGGGAATACTACAAGGAAAAAGGTAGTATATAGTGCATGGGAATCCTTGGATTGCCCTTGAGAGATCATCCATAGTGTTTAAAACAAGAACACACACAGGTTTCATCATGGAGAAAATCAGCACAGATATTCTGCATTAGTATTTCCTTTCTGTAGCATTGAGATCAGACTGATGGTATTTAAGATACAGTAAAAGATCCTACTTTCATGGTAAACTGGACTCTGAAGGATGAATGAATGACGTTGATTAGTTAGTTACATTTCCACAGATACTGCATCATTGCAAGACTCAGGTTCTATCATCACACTGATATTAATGAAAAAGATAGTGAAAAACAATCTGGAAAATGTTACTTCTTGAAGTCTGATGATGAGAGCCCCAGGTATTTCTATAATCACTGTTTCATTTTTGTCTGAAAAATAATTCATGAATTCCTTATTTCTGCAAATACAACTTTCTTTATGAGAGTAATTATATTGAAATCATTTAAACATTTACATATAGAACATGAAGGAGTCATTAAGTGCATGTAGGACTCAGCCTACAGGCAATCCTGAGCATCTGTAATATTTGAGGTTAGTTCTACCTCTGCAGATCATGTTTCATAGATATCACCTATATTTAGAGCAGAAAGCAACGTGAAAGAAATTTCTACTGCTTTAAAAGAGTTAACGGAAAACTAATTTCCCTTCTAGAAATGGGCCACAACAAACAACTTGCTGGAAACTGGTCCCACCCTTGCTAGCCCAGGACTTCATTATTACGAAAAGGAAGAAGCTTGACATTATTATCATGACACAGGAAACTAAACAATCCACGCTTTAAATGAAAATGCCTGTAAAATCCTGAAAGAATGGAAAGCGCTTTTTTCCCTTTATCTGCTAATTTGCTCTTTCCTCCCAGTCTCCTGTCATTCCCTTTTCCCAGCCTTTCACCTCTTTCCTTGACAGATCAAGGCTCTTCTCTAAAGGATAACTCTGTTTTTGTATCTGTAGCATTTCAGTACTGAACACAGAGACAAGTCAACAAATAGTATAAATGAAAACATATACATGGTAGTAAATCCTGAAAGAAGAGCATTGATGGCCTGTACACTATTACAGATTGGAAAACAAAGAAATGAGTCATAAATCACTCAAGACACAATAACCTCCCCTCGATGCTAACTTTTTATAATTTTGGATTTTCCTTTTTTTTTAGGTAAGTTTGGAATTCTTTGCCTTAACTAAAAAGTTAATATTGTGTTTATATCGCTATAAAGTAGCTTGAGAAATCAGAATTCAGAAGCCAATCAGCAAAAATGACAGTAGCATTCAGAGTAGGTAATTGGCATATTTACAATGCAGCTCTTGAGAAACAAGCCCAGAGTTACTATGCAAATCCTTGCTCTTTGAATGACTAACGGTGACAGGCAGCCAGTCACCAGGCAGGGATTTGCATGCTTTGAGTTATTTAGGTAATAATTGTGATTATTGAAAGCAGACACTGCAGATAAGAGGTAATGAGGGTGCAGTGCAAAGGGGAGGGACAATGAGGCATCAGCAACTATGGTTTATCTTTAAACTCTTTGGCAACTTTTTACATGACACAATATACCACAAATTCTGTGCCCACCTTCAACTTCAGAACTTTGCAGTTATGTATTGCCCTTATGAACTGACATGCATTTTCAGAGCTTTGGGTCATCACATCTCTGGGGTTATCATTAAAGGACAAATCTTGAAAAGCAGAAAACAGACACAGCATTTCTGAGGGTTCGGTCCTATCTGATCTGATCACACACGGCTGGCTGGCTGCAGGTTGTATGTTGACAGCAAATGAAGGCACAGTTGATAAAAAATGTATCACTAGTTCTTCATTATTTCATAATTTAATGTGGTTGCTACTACAGAGCGAAGATATGCAACTGTTTTATGTACTGATCTATATTAATAGTACGTGGCCAACTCACATAAAGCTGGAAAATGGTTCCAAATGAAACACTCCAAAATGGTGCTTAAAATTCTTATTAAAATCACAAAAACTTTGAGAAGCATTTACAGTCTGTCTCAGATCAGAACCAGTTACTGGCTCTTACTAAAAATCACATCACTGAAGGCATGACAGACATCATGAATCCCTGATATAAACCCATTTGAACCTTTTCATGACTTCAAGGATGAGAAGTATTATACAGGCCTATAATTTCAGATAGTTGCTATATGCTGAGAAATTGCAATGACTAGAAATTGCCTTATCTTTTTTTTTTTTTTTTTTGGGGGGGGAAGGGGTGCGTGTGGGTGTTTTGATTTAACATATCTGAAAATAGACTCCAGAATTGTATAGTCCTGTTACTAGAACTACAGAGACTCCTTTGTAGCCATTGCTTAATTTTTTGGATTTGCTGGATCCAGTAGCAACATTTTCACTTTATTTACTAAACTTCCATGCCTTAAAACAGACAAAAATTACTGAATTAATAGATTTACAAAGCATTTCACAATTACTTTTAAAGTGTTCTAGTACTCCATTTCCAACATTTCATGTGAGTTGGACCCCAGAACAAGCTTTAAAATTATGCAAAACTGGGGAAACAATTTTTAAATCAGACTACAGGCTTGGCACCAGAAGAATGTTTTGAAAATGAAATATTATAAGCAATTGTTATTTGGTTTTGCTGCTATTGGAATAAGTGTACTTATTATTATTATTAAGTAGGTAGTTTCTAAAATTATTTCTCATTATTCCAGACGCATTCGGGCATAAAGCCATAGTTTTACTTTGCCAGAACTTATGCTACATTTTTTGGTCTGGATTTTTTAAAATGCTATATATGTGTGGATGAACAAGGGAGCAGGCTTCTGATAAGTAATTGGGTTTTTTGTGCATGCGCAAAGGATGGTGCACTATTCAGATTATTCAGGCATCATTCAGTAGTGTTAATCCTGATTTTAACATTAGTCTTCTGTCCACAATCTACAAGAGAGCTCTTTTTTGTGTAAGAAAAATTTACTGTTAGTCTTTCATAGTCAGAAGGAAACATGATGCTTATATTACCTCATCTCCCAGAAAAAAACAGGTCACATGATTTTATTAAATGACTCCTACTACAATTCCATATACTTTCATAAGAGTTTTTTAGTAACAACTTCAAGCAATAAACTTTATTATATTAAGAGAGCTTCATTCACTTTTAGACCTGTTTTAAGTCGATTTTTCTGTTGTTGCCTTTTGTATTTTGGATCACTTTACGCTACTGAGAGCGACATTAAGGAGTATGCTACAGTGAGAAATCTCCTTCCCAGGAAGAAATGCATAGAGCAAGCAATATTTAGCCTCCCTTTTTGTAACATTTTTCTTTGATGAATCAAGACTTCCAATTATAAATATCAGGGGCTTTCCCATATTTCTTCAGAACATAGCACATTCTAGCACATGCCTGCCTTTCATAAATTCTTATTAAGTTTAGCATATATATATATGACAGGGAGCCAAATGGCACGAAAACACTCTGCCTTTCTTTTTTTTTTTTTTAATATAGAAATATTTATGGGACAACTTAACATGAAATCTTATTCTCCATCATACATCTTGGGCCTAAAAAATTCTTAGAAGAGTAAATATCAAGTTATTTAGGGCCCTGTGGCATTATAAAAATGCAAAAAACATGACTGCAAATACCAAATATTTAGAACACATAACGACGTTTCTCAGCAGTGTTGTATAAAAATTTGCTGTTGGATTAGGGCTTTTGCCAATCCTGGCAGAAGAAAAAGGCTATTTAATGTGTCTTGAACTGCCATATGGTGTGGATAAAAGAAGTAGTTTCATGGCAGTCATGAAATCTGATGCATATGAGTAAGTCCATGTGGCTTTGCCATATTCCCTGTCATATAGTGCACCTGCTGCAATCAGGTATTTCACATGAAAAATATGATTGTCATAGCTCTTGATCCTGGATGTACCTCACTGTCAGAAAACAGTACCTCCTTCTGATGTTTTCAGTCCACTTGGAAAAGCCAAC
>VYZW01059610.1:59530-134519 GCA_013401315.1 Balaeniceps rex | reverse complement strand
TGCTGTGTTTTTCATGCCTTCCCCTTCGACGTGCACCAAGCAATACCACTCTCCTACTCAGCAGCCCTGTGAAAATATCATGTATTTTGGCTGATGTAATACTGCTAGCCATCCTGTCCTTCAGCAGAGTGCAGAACTATGAAAGCATCTCTACGGAATATCCCAAAATGAAAGGCACATAGAAACCTCAATGCAGGAATACAAAGGTGTTCCTAAATATTATCTTCTTTTGTTCTTCATATCTGTATCTACCCCTACAGTGAATCATGCCCAGATCCATAAGCACGCTCTTTGAAATCATATGTACTAGCTACATAGAAAAATGAGATTAGCTCCAAGTAAGTGACAGAACAGAGCCTGTAAAACTTGATCCAGACTCAGTCCATGTAGATGGGATTCTTTACATCCACTTTAGTGAGCTCTGACTCAACTTTTAGACTGTAAAAGTGGGATGTATCTGACACAGTGTCTTTGCCTAGGCTGTTCACCCCAGGCTCCCTTTATCGTTACTGATGATACAGTCAATACAGACAACTGAAACTAGGTTGCAGCTCACCTCATCCAACAAAAGTAGATGTTTAAAATAGAGATACTAAAGTAGATGTGTACAAAGGTCAGATGAATCACAGCCTAAACTGTCCCTTCCATTCTATCAATTATAAGAGAGAGAGTAGGGTGCCGAGCCCAGAGGTAGACACCTACCCCAAAGACGCTGGATACCCTAAGTGCATTGCGACAGGGCTGCCTTATTTCTGCCTGAACCATATCACGGGCAGATACAAGACCGTACCTCTAATTCTACATTCAAGAAGAGGTGCCAGAAGGAAGGAAACAAATTAAAAAAAAGAAACTTTTAATGGAAATCCCCAGATAAAAAATACCTATTGGTGCACTGCTGTGGGTGCTGACATACTTTCCACTGGCAATCTAATGGGGATTTGTAATGATCTTTAGATTTTCTTGGATAGAAGAAGTCACACAAATAAAGTACAATAAAAGTATATGTTGTAATATAAGTTTTCTATTTTTCCTGATCAAGCTCACGTGACAGTACTTGGAGCGCCTTTCTTGGTGACAGTGTGAATTTATACCAAGACAGAAGCAATCAAATCATATAGTTTTCAAGAAGGTGGGAAAGCATTGAGACTGAGTGTCTCCAGGCCCTGATGGTAGTTAAAAATACTGAATAACTCACATATTACATTCTCTAAACATCTCCTATTATTTAATAAATCACTTCATAAAGAAATGAATTTTACCGGTGTATTAATTAGTTAAACTGGCTAATGAGTGACAGTGAGATGACTATTTTGGACGCACTCAGATGTGGTTAGCTCATGTTACAGAAAGTAGAGATGTGTCTGGTGGGAATCTTGAGGTTTCTTCTGCCCTTCTGCAGCTGTGGAGCTGAGCTGCCTTCTCAGTGAATATTTGCCAAGTGCCAGTGTTAAAAAAAGAGAAGAAAAAAGGAAAGAGAAAGACAACTATTTCAAGGGGCAATTATCTAAATGAGCTGGAGAAACCTGGGATGACTAAGCCCCCAATCTCTGGAGAATTTGTTCTGAGCACTTTGATGAATTTTAAAATGGTACTGCATTCTCAGTTTTAATAATGTAGCCTTGCTCTTCTTCTGGCTCTAGGCAACTGTTGTTAAGTCAATTTTTTACAAAAGCGTAAGGAAAATGAGTGAATAAAGCAAAGTCACTAAACCC
This sequence comes from Balaeniceps rex, assembly GCA_013401315.1. Classification (NCBI taxonomy): domain Eukaryota; kingdom Metazoa; phylum Chordata; class Aves; order Pelecaniformes; family Balaenicipitidae; genus Balaeniceps; species Balaeniceps rex. The sequence goes on along the minus strand of VYZW01059610.1, from coordinate 132,807 downwards.
ACTGCTGCAGAGCTGCCAGGTGCCTGAGAGCAGGCGAGAAGGTGATACCTCCACCATCATGCCTGCCGAGGTGGGCCTTTTTATCTGTTGTGTTAGGGATCTGTTTCACTTTCAGTTCAGCAAATCAAATTAATTAAAGGGGGAAAAAGTTTCGGTATCTCTAGCACGATCAGTGGTAATTTATGCAGCTTTGGTTTCCTTCCTCTGATATATTAATGAACTGAGTCTTGATCTTGACAGAACAAGAGACATCTCTGATTAAAAAAAAAACACCAATGGGAAATGTCAGTCGCCATCACTGGTTTACTGTTTTAAGTCGGTTTCTTCAGTGAACAGTGCTAGGAGCGCAAACGTTTTGCTGCTTGAGGTTGGAGTCACAAGCAAACCTGGCACTGAAGCACCAAGCCAAGTGTAGGTTTTCGGTGCCTTAGTCCCTGAGAAAATTCAAAAGGCTCAGTCAGCTGCCCATATGTCTCTTTAGCCAACATCTGGAAGGCTGGACACTTAAAAGTGGGTTCACAGAAGAAGACACAGTAAGAAGGAGGCACCTAAACCACCTAACAAGGAACACAAGAAGTGCAACTGTGCTTTGATCACAGCCTTCGAGAATTCAGGGGTATCTGTCTCTGTAGCAGACCTGTAACCATGAATCTGCCCCTGGAGGTGGGAATTAAAGTCAGCCCTTCATATCTTGTAAAAATGTGATGCCCCCTGTAGCACTTTAACAGTTAATGGCATTGTGTGTTGGGGAGGCTCCATGTTCAGTTCCCTCCCCTGCCTGAGCGGGGCCAGGATTTCCAGCCAGTGCCTGACCTCTCCTGCAGGCACCTAAGACCACTTCTGCAAGGCCTAGAAATTGTTGGTAGTTACAGAACAATCAGGTTTAATCTTCCTTTGTGAAAACCAAAACCAAAACCATACAGCACTGTGAATCTAACTCAGATTTTTTTCCAGGGAACATCTGATCCAATTTAATTCAGTAAGTCCCATTCCAGTCATTAATCTCCAGCCAAATTTTGTTTTTTATTTTATTGCACATTATGATTTACTTCACAGCTCTCTGTTCATTATAGCTTAGAGAAGCAGTTGCTCAGATCCTCTCTATCTTGATCTCCTGATCAGGAAAATTCTGCGCAGATGTGAACAGAAGTAAGACTGTTACTCCTCTGAGAGAACTCTTCCCCAATTAAAAATAGTGTCTGTGAGGGAAATTATGCTCTTGCAAATAGCTTCTGCTTCTAAGAAAGACTACATTCACAGCATAAATGAGGCCAGGTTTCCTTACATCAGGTCTACTGTTTGCTGCAAAAACAGTGCAGTAACTGACACAATTAATATTGCACAAATACCCTGGGAGGGCTTAAAGATGTTGAAATCCCACATATGTATCCTTCAGTACTTAGAAGAACCTGATCTGCCCAGTGCATTCCAGCATTAACCTATTTCCTTTTTGGGAAACAAATATCTCATTTGTTTTTGTCATGCACAGGAAAGGACAAAGCAGAAACATATTTTCTCGTGATAACTACTGTCAAAACCAGCGGGTGTTGCCCGTGTTCACGCAGATGCTGCCCGGTCGCTGTGGTCCTTCCTCCTCCCTTGCTTTGTATCTGTGGGAACCAGAGCAAAACCCGCTGCAGTTTGCACCTGGAGTAGGAGCTGGATGAGACTGTTCAGTGCTGGTGTTCGTGACCACCACTCATCTCCTGCTAAACCTGGCAAACTAATATATGTTGCAGATGGCTGGAGGTGCTAAGGAGCCAAAGCACTAAGTGGTCATTTCTGGGGATCTGAGTTCCTTTCCTGTCTAAGTTCACATTCTGGAGGGAGCCCAGTGTCTTTCTCCAAGATGCAAACTGATTTGTCTTCAACAGTCTGGCCCAGCTGATGATTTCTATTTAGAAAGGCCCTTGAATTATAAAAACACATGTTCCACAGCTCAGGACTGAGATACATTGTCTTGCACTGGGAAACTCAAGAGGAAGTGCTGAACTCTTGTCTACCGAAACCCTAATTAGTGGACTGAAATAACTGACCTCACTTTCTAAAAGACATTGAAATAATTTATCCAGGACTTTGGTATGAGCTGAGGCTCTGAATCTGAGGCAACCAGCTTTTGAAAATTACTGATTTAAGCTTTTATCTACAATGGTCATCTTTAGCAAACAGGGTCCTCTCCTGGTATTGCTTGTCTAAGCAAAACGTTGCCACTGTACTAGCAGCCAGCACTAGTATGCAAGCAATACTGATGTCAGGATATTATTATCCCCAGGAAACACTTTTCACATTAACATGGTGGTTTAATGGCCTGTGACATTGCAAGAAGGTATTTCTTCCAAGGAGAGGTGTCTTTCACCTAACTGTTATTGCTCCTAAAGCCGTGCTGGCACATGCAGGTTTGCGTGAACACCGAGAGGACCTGGGGAGCTGAAACCTGAAGGGCAGGTTCAGCCTGAAGGGCAAACGCCTGTGGAAGCTTTCCCCCCAGGTTGTGGTGAGCACAGTGCTGCACTCCTGTGGAAATTCTTTTTTTGTCTCACGGTAGTTGTGGCTTTTCCCTTGGGGAGGAGGTAGTCAGAGGTTACAAACAGTGTTTTTTTTCTTCTAGCCATCTGCCTGTTTTTACAAAATGTGTAGGAGCACTCGAGACCTCTGTTCCTCCATCTGTCTTGGTTGAGGGGGGTTCAAAGTCTTGGGGGGACACGTGCACACACAGTGCAATTGCCTCAGCCTCGTTCGTAGAGACCAGGCTACAAACATTGCAGAGTTCTCAGTAACATGTTATTTAAACTCCACTTAAATGATCTAAATTTCCATGATATAAGTCCTTTCTTTCTCCCAGGATGTAAATCACGACACGAATAAGATTCCCTTAAATGATAAGGTGTCCTTCAGCATCCATCATCATGAAAAAGTGTTGTCTAACACTCCTTGTTTTCCTTAGGGTCAGGCTAAGCCTGGTCTCACTGGCTGGGGTCATGTCCCCTCTTGTGCCTCATCTGCCTAATGGTGCAAATCTATCGCAGGAGGTTACTTGTAAGTCTAACTCCTTTGCTCAAGCTGTAGCCATTGGAGGACTTAGGAATGGCTTAGGAAACTGTGGATGTGACTCACAGGGTAAGGGCCTATTGCAGATCCCAGCCTGGAGAAGGAGCTGCTTAGGGCCTTCTGACTGTTTGGGAAACGAAACAGTCTTCAAATGGGCAGAATTAGTGTTAGAAATTATCCTTGGGGGAAGGAGGTTTCTGGCTGAAGAGGAACAGCCAAGCTGTTCTCTGCGCTTGAAGGCAATGGAAGGCACAAACCGTAGGAGTTTATGATAACCATGTGCATACATGTATATACCACCCTATGGGGGGACTGCCTAATTACTGTTCTGAGCTTCCTAGGAACTCTGGGAAGAAAAGCATAAATCTCAACAGTCAAGCGATTTCTGTAATTCAGACCAGGTGTCAGGTAGGCTGTCGTATGGCTCCAGCATACAGGAGCAAAACATGACTTACAATCACCTTTTTATCCTTGTTCCTGCTGCTACTGACACCCTTTAAGTCTAATATTCTCAATGGTAAGGAAATTTGTTTCAACTGAGCCAAATTCCATTTGTCTGTCTAGGTGGTGAGAACAAATACCAGCTGTAGATCATCTTGGGTCAGAAGTAGATTTTTAACCCCAATCCTGGTTAACACGTGAACACGACAGCTCCTTCTCAACCACAACTTCCTAAACACAGAAAAAAAAAAAAGGTAAAGTTTAAATGACCCGTGAGATCTGGGATTCTGTCTAAGACCTATCTTACCATTGATTAAATCTGGAGTCAGATTGTGACATAAATTTAGGACTAGTGTAAGATCAGAATTATACCCTGCTGGTTGATTATAATTTAAAAGCTCTACATTTAATGTAGAATTATGGTACCCATTAGTTTTAATAAAATATCTTCAGAAATTATTCTACCAAGGTAGAGATCCTCTTTGTTCATTAGTATAGATAACTACTGAATTGTAGGAATTTCTGATCCTGACAAGCTTTGCTAAGTACTCAGCTACTAATTATGAACAGGAATAAAAGGACACCTGCTGAAATAATTATTAAAGGATATGCAACTACAACCTGCCTCTGATCAGGTGGATGGAGCCAGTATCCTGCATCAGCAGAGAATGCAGTCTTACACATTTTATGGCAAATACACCATTAGGTAAATGATTACACCAGTAAGCATATTAATTTGGGTGACTACTGAACTGCTTGGATTTGAATGCAGAAGGCAAGTAGCAATATAGTTCCACACTAAATTAGATAAAATAGATGTTAGAGTTCCATGGTGCTGGCATAGATCTTCTTTATCCACAAATAACTCTGGAATATTTCCACAATTCAGTTTGTAGCGCTACTATAAATCAGGTAGGAGACTAGGATTGGACCCTCACTGTCAGTAATGATTTAATAGCTGTAAATTCAGGACAAAATTCCTTCCATGAATTTGTCTGCCCATTTTTATCTACCAATTTGTTGTACCCATATAAGCCATTTTTTAACGGATGCTTAAAATGTCTATTACTTTAAGCAGAAAAAAGCCTACAAATCCATGTTGCAAATATCTGCAGGACAAGTTCATCCTAAGTATGAGCTCTGACTCAGAAAATCCTCCAGGTGAGATCCTGGGAAGCTGGGACCATAATCTGGGAAAATACCGCTATATGGCCTCCCTGTTCAACTCTTACATCCTACACATACGTCAGCCGCTACTGGAGACAGGATCCTGAGGTGTTGGCTCAGTTGGTTTTATGTTCTTATACAGAACCATAGTATTACACTAAGGGCTTGGTGTTATGCTGAATCTAGATACCATAAGGCTTGTCCTAGCGCCTGAAACGTCCTGCTGCCTCTCTGGCTGGCACTTCTGGCCAGAACAAAATTGCTTTCTATGCATTTGGCCAACTGCTATAAAAAGGGCATGCAGCTGTGCCAGCCTTGGCAGGAAACATCTCCCTCTTCTTGCCCCAGTGGTTTTGAGGAGCACATCAACTGTGTGCCCTGAATTTTCCATTTACATGCTCCCTTCTGGCTACTCCAGAGATGAACAAGAAGAAAGGGGGAGCCAGCCACGCTTCTCCTGATGCTGATCTGGGTAGTGCCATGCAGTGACTTGCCTGTGGTCACATCGTAGTTCAGTGCCAGAAGGTAGCAATCCCAGGGCTGTTGTTCAGCCACTAACTAAAAGCTGATTTCTTTTCTCCCCAGACTGGAGAATAGATACGGAAAAATGCATGTGGTTGCAGATCCTCCCATGACCCTGGGGCACAGCTCAGTTTCTAGATGCAATACCACTCCATCCCTGTGCCAGAAGGCCACAGCTCCAGCTGCCGTAACCGAGAGAGAAGTCTTGGCAAGGCATTATTTGCCCTTTCTCCAAAGCAGGTTGCATTTTCAACCTTAAGGCCACACTCCGAAAGTAATTTGCTTTCCTAAATCAGGGGCCATTCTGGCGATTGTACAGACATGGTATTTTTACCTGCTGAATTACGAATGAGGCTTGCAGCTGGGTGAAGAAGATTAATTGCACGATTTTATTTGCACAATGAACACTTAGGAGCACGTCTATTTGTAGCCAAGGAGAGGCTCTCCTAATCACCGACTGAGGGTGCACTGGAAATGGATGGAAATTAAAAGTCCATGACCCTTGGGAGTCACAAACCACTTGCAGAATGTCTCACAGGCATCCCTTCCCATGGGGAAATGTTGCAATCTTCAGTTTTATTGGTTTCTTTAAGCTCCAAATTCTGTAAAACTGGACGTTACTGTAGCCCCGTGGCTCTGTGATGCCGAGCGCTGTGGCACCATGCAGGTGTTGGGATCTTTACCCCCACAAGCGCAACTGGCTCTCCTCTCATTCACACATATCCTCCCTCCAGCCTTTCCTCCCTGCCCAACAAATTCAGGTTTTGGGGGATGGAAGAGCTCCATTGGGCCATTTTACCACCCCAAGCAGGGTTGCTCCTTGTCGTCCCCACCCCCGGAGCCTGGCTCTCCAGCCCCACACTGTGCGCCTTTCAACCGCTTCCCCCGGGGATCGCCCAACAGTCTCAGGCACGCTCGGCTTCGTGGCAAAGCTTCTCCAATTTGTTTGTTATTTTTCCTCCAGCTTTATTTATGAAAGCTGCGTGCCGATATGCCCTCCCCCTTATCGCCACCCCTTTTCTCTCCGCTTTGTTTCCTGCCGCGTGTTTCGCTCTGACCCACCAAATAAAGACACAAAACAGGAGGTGGGGAATGCCTGGCCCTGGCTGCAGAGCATCAGCAAGAAGAGAAGCTCCTAGAGATAAAATCTTTTTTTTTTTTCCTCTTCGCGGGACCTTGCTGTGGGATGCTCAGGGCTTCCTGCCGCAGCCCCCGGGGCGGCCAGCAGCCCCCGGCCAGGGCTCCGTTCTCCCTAATGCAATTACAGACTGCAAACGTTTAAAGGCAGTTTCTTTTGAGTTAGCCACATGCTTCAAATTGTTATGTGGTTAACCACTGAGAACAAACCCCCACACAAATACCTACGGATCGACTTGCTCAAGCCAGGGTGGTAGCAGTGGGGGCGGAAGGGGAGGGGGGAGGCTTCCTCATTTTTCTTTTGATGAGAAGAAAATAGAGTTTTCTTTTGACTTTTCCAAACTGCTAGCAGCCAACACGTTGTGGTGTGCGCTGGTTGTTGCAGTTTGCACATTTGTTTGCGTTTACCACTGATGAAAGGAGCCTTGTTCAACAGCCATGGCCATGTACGCCACAGGCCAAGTCCTCTGCTGGTGTAAATCAGCTCATCTGGTGAATGGGAACTGAAAACGCGAGCTCCTCTCCATGCATATCGTGCAAACGCCAAGCCACGGGAAGACTTCTGCGCTTTGACATTGCCCTATCCCATGTCCCTTAACTCTTATAAAAGCTGAATACTTTTCTGCTGACTCAGAGAGGCAGATGGATTTTGTTAACTCCAGCCAAGATAGAGGAGGATACACAAAAAGCATCGCTGCCCGTCGGGGGGGCTGAACCCGGCTTTGGGGTTCAGGGGGGACCGAGCGAGAAGCTTCATGTTACGCCCTGTTCAGCGTGGATGAAGCTTGGCTCATGGGTACCACATGGGAGGAGCGCGATACGTGGTCCAGGCTGAGCCCTGCTGCTAATCAGTGTCTGAAATAATGAACCATACTGCCGTTCCCTCCCCCTCGTGCCCTCTCTCTGAAGCACTGCAGCTCCCTAAAGCCCGAGAGAGACCTAGAGCCAACAGCGATGAAAAAACAAACACCCCAAAACAAGCACAGAGTTCAAAACCCTTCGGTAATTCCACTGCCTCTACTTAAATCTTCTTAAATTACAGAGTTTTCTAGTGAAGTAAATTAACTTCCCTTTGCTTGCATTTCCTTGTGGTTTTGAGGACTATGAAGCTGCTGAGGAGCAAATTGTCTTACAAACCCGATCCTACATGGGGACAGTTTCCAAACATGATTGGCATAGCTGTTCATGTAGCACTCATGAGAGTGGACACAACTGGAAATATAGATCATTATTTTGCCATGGGACAGCTTTAATATCCATCTTAAGTTTATTTTCATTTATAAAATGGTAGATAAAAGACTCTACAAGGTGGCTAGAAGAGTCTTGAGAGAAAAGCTGCAATCCAAATGTGATCCGCTTTGCTCAGGTACTAAATAAAATTGCATTCTTTGCTTTTTGCATAAAACAGCACGAAAAGGAGGGGTTAAAAGCTTTGGATGTGGGGAACAGGTTCAGTGAAAGTGGTTTAGTTCCTCTGGTCCATTTATCATCTGAGCAGAGAAACATCACTGTGCGTATGAAGTTAGCTCTGCAGGACTTTATGCCTGTCAAAACTGTTTATCCATACTTGCCAACAACAGCACGAAAGGCAGGAGGACTGGCAGTCGTGATGGTGAATGAGTTGGACACATGGAGTGAGGGCGCATGAGTTGAACCTCCTCACTGATCCGGAAAGGGAAAAAGAGGGAGGGAAAGAACATTAAAGAGTGAAGTGTCTAATCTTAGAGAGTTTAATGGTACAGTTGGCTACCAAAAAAAAAATGACCTTTTGCAGAATTTCTTCATGGGCAACTGAGTAGATAGGTCTTAGTGGCCAGGTAGTCCTCACGCTGCTGAAGGTACAGGAGTAAATGCCAGCAGAAACAGCTACTGGGGGATATTGGCACATTAACATTATTGGCCGTGGGTAGCCGAGTTGGGAATGTTGCACTTAGATAATTCAAAACTAATGTGATAATCACTTACTAAAGAACTATTTAGTGCTTGGTATAGTTATTTGAAGAGGTATAAAAAATTCCTGCAGTCTAAATCAAACAGAATCTTAAACCTATGTGAGGGCTATCAGGACAAAAAAAAAGGGGGGGGGAGGAGAAAGAGAATTCAGGTTTATAAAAAGAAACACGTACACAATGAGCTGAAGGTTGTGCTTCTGCGCTTCCTGGTCTGGGTGTGAGCAGGAGAGGAAATACCAAAATACCACCAGAAAAACTATTCCCACAGCACTTCCAACCTGACTGAGACCAGAGATTTCTGACAGTCCTGCAAAAAAGGGGGAAAAAACCCACAACCAACCCTGTCCCAAGCCTCCTGCTCATTGGAAAGCCAATGAAATTTCCAAAGCTAGGATATTTGGGTAGACCTGGACAAGTCTTCGTATTTTCCCTGAGTCCTCATCTGTACTCTGTATTTTCTGCTGTTCACTGATCGTTGGTGACATTTTGACTCTTCTGCCAGCTTTGAGAGGAGCACATTTCTGCTATAGCCAGTTTAATCGCATCTGTGACCACAGAGCACCAAATTGCATGTTAACCACAAGGCAGGGCACCACAGTCTGGTCTGACTCAGGTGAGGGGTTCCTTGTCCTCCCTTTCATTTTTTGGGGGTCAGTTCCCTACGTTGAGAGTACAAACCTACATACACAGCAAGAACCAACATTTCAATGCATAAAATACCATCAGTTGCAGTGTTGCCCCATGTTAATAATCAAAACTGAATTCCTGAAGGCTTGCAGGCAGAAAAGACATGAGTTTGGTCTGGCTGGTCTCACACAAACCTTCCACTGATACCAAAGAAAACCTTGAAGAAGAGCAGCAGGATCACGTTCAAAGGGTTGTGTGGAAAGCCGGCACACCAGGCAATTAGTTTAAAAGTTCAGATTTGGAAGCTCTGCAAAGCATTTGGAAAATGGCTCTTTCCCTTTATTGGTATAAAAAAGGAAAGTATTCTTTCCTGCTAAACCCCAAGAATTTAAATGTTAAAGTCTCTTGATTGACGTGCAGTATTATATACTGGGATTCAGGACATTTTCAATAGTCTGATGAAAATCAGGGCTAAAGTAAAATTACTATAGAAAACTGTTTTCCCTGTAGATGTTTCCTAACATCTAAGTAATTTCTGAATCAAGTTTTTTTCCCTAAAATTAGAGGACCAAATCCCTGGAGCAGCTCCAAGGAGCAGCTCAGGAATGTTCAGCGCAACCACAGCCTCCAGCTATGGGACAGAACAAAATTTGCAACAGTGGTGATGCTTTGTCTTCCACATCTTACTCCAACAAGACTTCCATGGGTGCCAGCGAATAAAATCTGCTTCAAAGAGGTCTGAAAAGAGGACTTTTTCCTTTCAAATGCTGAGTCACTGATTTTGAGACTGGTCAACTCATTGCACTTGTGACTGCAGTTTAACTAAACCCACCTAAGGCTAATAATGCCATCACAGACTCTCACATCCAAAAATTAAGCTAAAACCTTAGCTAAGCCTCATGTCTGAATGCAGCTTCCCAGTTCATTCAGGGCAGCATAGCACTCAGCGTTTTCCCTCCAACAACAGAAAGCCCCTTTCTGGCCTCCCGGAACATTGCTGCATGAAATACGTTTTCACTCCTACTGCAAACTTATTTAAGAGACAATGGGAGAAATAGTTGGCACATGGATTCTTCTTAAAACTTAAATCTAGATCAACAATAAAACGTAAAAGGCCAAGGAAACATGCAAAGACACTCGGAAAATTCTCATTTTTCTTTTAAGATTAATTTTTGCTGAGATTGAGACGTTGCAATTTACTGAATGTGGGCCCCATTCAGCAAGTCTTTTCTTACATGAGCTCTTTTTAAAGTCACTGCGGTTGTTTATGTGGGTAAAAGTTACTTACATGAGTAAGGACTTGCAGAATCTGGCCTTATACATTTTGCCACAGTAAAGTTTACCTAGACGTTATCTGGGCTGTAGAGCAGCCTGTATTTTTAGGAATGAAAAATGGACTTCAGTTGGGTTTTTTTCGGAAAAAGTTCTAACTTCAGCTTCACCCCTCTGCTTTTCGCAGTTTGCTCAGCAGCCACATTGAATGGACGCGCTCAGCCTTTGTCCCTGCCTCAGAGCCGCTCGTTACCAACCACGCTCGGCCCCGACGCGCTGTAACTCACCAGGACGCGGGCAGTCTGAATTCCCATTCCAGATCTGGTCCTCAGACCTAAGGCCATTATTCCATCTCAGACTAAAACATATTCTCCCACGGACAGCTGAAAAAGAGCACGTTTCTTCAGGTTTTCTTGCCACAAAAAGATAAAATAAAGTGAAATAAAATAATAATAATAAAAAAGGAAATCCAATGTACGGCGATCCCCAGAGTTCTGGAGTCTAAGAGTGTTGATCTGCATCCATAAATGTCCTGACCGGTGAGGAGACACAGGCAGTACCACTGGAAAGAGAGCAGGAAGGAAAACCTACCATGTGAGCAAAGTAAAAAAAAAAAAAGAAGCCGGGGGGGAAAGAGAGAGAGAGAGAAAGGTCTGCTCAGTGGACAGCACTGGGGCTGATAGCCGGGATTTCAGGAAATCCAAACACTCAGACAGGAAATCTGAACACTGGATAAACATGCCATAATCTCCACAGATACAGTTAACGTGCTGTGTCTCCCGTTAACCCTTCGCCTGCCCAGGGCTGAGGCTGAAACCAGATCTGCAACGCCTGGGAACACACTGCCCGGGGGCTCCAAAGTCTGAGCGCTCCGAAGCCTGAGCAGCAGCCCTGCGTTCAACCCTGCCTTCTCCTGCCCTCACTTCTCTGGCGAGGATATTTTCCTCACTTTATTTCTACATAGTGATGCTTTAGTTAAAACGTGTATGATTTTCCTCCTCTGGGAAGGAGATGATATTGCACCCTGAGCCCTGCAGCAGCAGGGCAACCTGCCTGAACGCCTGTGTGCCACCAACCATGGCTACCTGGTAGTCCCGAATTAGTTTTACCTGTTTTTTGCCCTCTTTTTCTGTAACACAAGATTTATAAGGCTGGCTGTGAGATACTTGCAGGGTACCAGTGATGATTTACTCCAGGGCTGGTGCAGCAGGGTTGGGGGGCACCTTAGAAATTAGAGGGAGAGCATTCTTAAAGGAACAGGGGAGTTTGAACGCTCCCTTTGTGCCATTTTGTCAAGGAATTGAGGATCAAACTCTGCAGTCCTTAGTAAAAGTAAGATGAAGCCTGTTTGGCTGCTTATTTCTGGAATATAGACTTTGCTCCTTGTGTCTTGTGGTTCACTCCCCAACATTAACAACATCACTTTTTTTTTTTCTTCTTTGAGGCTTCTTAATTGATTTCTTTTATATCTGCCTTGGTTAAACTATTAATGTAAAACTCTTAGCTAGCTACAACAGTAAGAAGCAGCAATAATACTTCGTAGAGCTGACCCCTCGCTCCTACAGATGTAAATATCAAAGTGACGTTCACGTGAGAGTTGTCCAACTGAAATCCATAGCACTACGAGCGCACGCACACACACACGCACGCAGAACCAAGCCCCTGTGTCTTTGCAGGATGGGGACTTCACTGTGTTTTCTGTAGGAGGACAATTGCAGGCTTCACTGCTTTTCAGAGGTCACTGACTCCTAAGGCAAGAGCCCACTTCCAAAAATGCTTCTTCTCTCTTAAAATTGACTTTTTGGGACAGTCCTGCCTATATAGCTTGTTGGAAAGAAAATGCCGCATCTTCAGGTTTTCTGGTTCTCTTAGGACTTCACAGCGATAAAAAAATGATAAAAATTAATACCTTGAATTTCCCTTTGCCATTTGCTTGTGGAAGTAATTAGACACAGAGGTAATATCCACTGACTGGTGCCGTTGCTTAAGGCATTGGCAATTAACTCATCTGAAATTTAAGTCCCACATGCAATATTAACCTATATCATTATATTAGGGTACCCACCAGGAACAAAATATAAGCATTCTAGGAAAAGGCTTCCTTCAGCACCTCCTACTACTTACGGTGTGTTTCTGCTTATTATTTCAAAGACAGAAGCTCTGGCAAACCAGCATCAGTTACAGCATTCCCTGGAACTGGCCAGGCTTGGAAATCACACCTGGTCTACTGAAAGAGGTTGTGTTGGCCAAGCGACGCTACGGGGAGCCTGGCAGCAGAGCTGGGGTGGAAAATGGGGCTTTTGGGGCGTCCCTGCCTCAGGAAATCTCCTCTGGTCTCCAGCCCAGTTCTGAGCCAGGAAACACCTTTCAAGTTGGGTCCTCACATTCCCTGTCATTCTCCTACTACTTTTTAGGATGCATGAGGCCGGTAATGGAGGTCAGTCCCTACAAGAATGGCTGGAGGGTTGGCAGCAGCGTCTGCGCAAATAGCTGGTAGAACAAAGGCTTGGCTTTAGAGGCATGAAGTCATTCCCCTTGCCTAGCACATGCTACATGAAACAAGTACCAAATGGTTGCTTGATGATGTCAGGAGGGAACTGGTGGAAAAACAGGGAAAAATTAAAACATGTCAGGGTTGGACTTTTTTTCCTTCTTGTTCCATGTGCTTTGCCAGTGAGCTATTTCAGTTATTCACTTTTTTTCCATAGAAGTTCTTCTGTTGTCACATTTTTTTTCACCTTCCCTTTTCTTGTATTTTCGCCTTAGTGCAACTCTTTCCAGTAGCAAAAGGAAAGCAAAAATAGAGGAAACGAATAAAGCACAGCCTTTGCTTTTCAGTATAACTGGAAAAAAGAGAAAATATCTGTAAACCATCGAAACATACTTTTTGAAAAAAATGCCTTTTAAGATTGAGAGACTTTTCATTTGAAAACATTCAAGCAGCTCCAGAAAAAAAGGAGCTGGGGGAAGTGGGATATAATTTATTACCACTAACATCTGCTGTAAATCAGTTAGAGGTAGGCAAACATTCCCTGCCAGGGCACAGTTAGGTCAAGGTGAGAGGGGATAAAGCAATAATTAAAAAGACCAGCGTCCTCCAGCTAGCTCCAATAGGCTGTAAGCAGAAGAGCAAGTGCTTGCTGCAAAACTGCTTTTTGTCTAGAAAAATTTCAAAGGGGGTAAAAAAATTCATTGGTATGTTCAACAGAAAGCTATCAGTTTATAAAACAGCTCCAACAATTTCCCTGCAGAACTACAAAAAGTATTATACTTTTCTGTTTTTCTAGTTAAAAAAAAAAAAATTGACAAAAGGTTGTGCTTATTGTGAAAAGTTTCATTTGATGAGAAAATTCTGTTGAAAGCTCTACAGAAAGGTGTTATTGTCAGTCTTGGTAAAAGGGAGAACAGGGACAGCATGGTAGGTAGAATAACAAAGCTGACAAAAATAAACCATACAGAAACATTCAGCAGAAACAGGGTAGAGAGAAACCTTCAAACTCAGGCCAGCAGAATTATCAAAGCTAAAACGTGGATAAAGATTCCTGAAAGGGCACAGCAGCTGCAAAAAATCCACCATCACCTGAGAAAAAAAGCCAGTGGCCTTACTCAATACAGATGTGAAGATGCTTGCTTTTAAATTTTAAATTGCTTTTAAACCCCTCCACCACATCCACCCTTGATGTACCCACAGCAGCTGAGCTCTCTGCTCTCTTCCTCTGTATCCCCAGGATGTGACTTTCTGTAGTCCCAGAGCTGATAAAGAAATTCTCACTTCTTCCATGAAGAACTCTATAGCTACTGAATTAAGACAAATCAGTTCATTAAAGATTAAAAGGGTTTAGCTATGTATGTGAAAGATAAAGCACATGGAATTATAATTGAGACTGTGAACAAAACGCTCGTGAAAGAGTTATCATTAACCTACGAGGCCCCAAGCTCTGTTATTTTTCATGTTTCAGTGACAAACCTTATCATTATAAATAGTTAGAATTCTTTTTTCCAGTATAGATTTGAAACGAAGATCAGTTCTTTAATTTTCACCACCCTACTTATTGCATTTGGTGAAAACAATAATTCAACACAATAATTAAAACATTTGGAGAAAAAAAAATCGCAGGTTCCAGTTTTGTCATTCTTCACCCTTCAGTCACACTGAGGCTTTATATCCTTGAAAAAAATGACTGAATATCTTCACGTGAAACTAATTTACTTTCCCTTTAGAGCGTGGCCAGCCCTGTGTGCTCAGCAATCCCAGCCATCTCAGTAGCTACCAGAAGCTGCATGCCAGAGAAATACTGCAACGCGCTTAAAACAAGTTCCCCATTCACACTGTGCCTCTGTCTGGATTTACAACAACATATGCTAAAACTTAGCAAACATTAGAGAAAATGAGCAGAAAACACTAACCAAAAGGATTTCATAAACACTGACACAACTTACCGTAAGCTATAAACACTATTTTTCTCACAAAAATTCAGTAATTAACTGGTTTAGAGACTTCTTGCTGCACTACAAAACACATCTCTCTGTGCACTGGCTTTCGATTTTAACATGTTTGCTTGGAGATCCCTGCCAATTTTATTACTAGTCCGCTCCTTCCTAAATGAGCAGTAAGGAGGTTTACTTTTGAGACCAGCATCCCTGCTGGGAATGTTGCATTAGGAAAAGGACCGAGCCCCCTTCATCCAGCAGCAAACCATGTGCTCTTACATTACACAAGAAACGTTGCTGCTTTCCCCACTGTTCATTCAGTGAAATACAGCAGAAGCTGTGTTCTAACAGGTTTAACGACATGTTTGTACATTTATTAAGCAAATAGCACCTCTTGATGTTACGAAAAGGTCCAGGCATTAGAAACTGCCTTGACAGGAAGCACTTGACCCTTGGTGGTAACTACAGGCTGTAGCGACGCACAGGAGGCTGTGCACATTTCATTTTCAGCTGTTTTTATGCTTTTATAGTTTTTTTTAATATGAAAAAAACACTGAAGCATTTCCTTTTTTGCCTCTCCTTTTCGTTCATCCTTCCTTTTTGCAATGGCAAAAAAAGGGGGCATTTTTTCGTAGTTCTCTTTTTCTCCCCTAATTTTGTTTTTCTGAGGCAGCATGTGAAAAGAGGAAACCAAGGACATGTCCAAACAATTTTTTCCAACCAGCTCTGCTCAAAATATACAGTATAGGTATATAATCAGTAAAATGCACTAAGGAAAACAGCTATCACCTAAAGACATCCCCGTGGTGTGAGCGTAGCTGCTGGCTCCATCGTTTGCCAGAGCTACGTGGACACTCCGGATAACATTCAGAGACAACTATAAGTTGAATTATACACCACAAACATCAGCAGTAATGGAATGCTGCTGAGCGAGGAAAAGGCTGAAATGTGAATTTCTGAGTGTCACTTTGCATTGTTCTCTATAGGTTTTCAGGCCGTCAGCCATGCTGAAAGGGCCGGGTTAGGAGAACACCTTGGACATGCTGTAAGCATCACACCAGGCTTGTTCTCCCTTTGCCAACAAAGTCTTCCTCAGCTTCCTTTCTAAAAATGGGTGAAAAAGATGCCTCCTCAGTGTGTTGTCATTGGTTTGTTGCAGAAAATTTAAATGACAAACACAACACGTGAATTACAGACATTAATAAACACTATGACAAACCCCCAGATGATCACCAGATTGGTTTAGCAATTAAAAAAGAAACGTAAGCTTCTCGTGATCTGAGTCTTTGGCAGTCATATGAACAATAATTTTAAGCATTTTTTACAAATGAAGACTAGATGCATGCATAAAAATTAGTGCTAAAATTCTTGTCAATCCCTTATCACCAGGAGTTGAACATTTAAAAGTATAGATGGGTGCCATGAGACTTGTCATAGACATTCGAGAGTCAACACTGCTATAAATGCTGCAAACTTCATATGCTATAAGCACTGTATATTTGTATACAGCATAGACTGTATACAAGAGCTATTAGCCCAGGGAGCTTTAGTGGGGTCTGGAAAATGAAAGGCCACAGGAAAAAAAGGTATTTCTAATTCCAGTTACAGCTTTTGGAAATAGGTGATGACCGTCATGGCAACATGTCTACAAAAAGGAAGACAAACTCAAAGCCAAATCTTTCCCCATGACTGTAATCCTTTAGGCCTTTAGATTTTTATGCATATGCATATGTGTGTGTGGTCAAAATCCAAATCATCGGATGCTGTTGAGGAAACAGGGCTGAGAAATAAAGCAGCAGAGTAAAATACAAGCCTGATCTGTTATGGCCCTGAAGTATGTAAGTAAAAATGAGGTGGCCCAGCAGCAGGTTGGGACTGCTGCAGAAAGATGGGTTTTTCGCAAGGAGAAGCCAGGATGGTGAGGAGAAAATGGTGTGGTTGCCTCCATTAGATCCGATGAGTCAGAGAGTGCTGTATCCCATATTCAGAAGGGCTGCAGCTCCTGTCCTCCGCTACCTAAGTACTGAGGACGATCACCAGAGAGGTCTGATGGCTCTTGGGGAGAAGAACGTAATGACTGGGGAAGAGACTCGTTATTGTCACAGGACTGCAGCACTTCCCTGAAGGAGGAAAGTGCTCTGCAGATGTCTCATTTCCATCTTTCTCCCTATCGCATCCCTGTTCTGGCTGGTTATGCTCTGTTTATAGGCTTCTCCTTGGGAGAGGCTCCTTCAGCTCTTCCGTGGGAGGTGGTGGCCACCTTCATCCCACTCTCACTTGCTGCAAGTCTCTCCGCGAGTGCTCGCTGGCTGAAGCGCTTATCCTGGCTCAGTCAGGATATCTCACTTGCGCTCTGCTGTGTTGTCATGGGAGGTTTCAAACGCTGCAGTGTGTTATGCTGACCACACATCTGGTTTAGGGCTACACAGCACATCCGTGGAGAAGGCTCATACAACACCAAACATGAATTAAGCCTCTGGCTGAATGACTCTTTTGGGGGTAAACATCTTGCTTTCCTACCTTTTAACTGCAGCACACAACTGCCCCACTAGCTTTGTGCTTCAGAATGAGGTACCCATATCTCCTGGTGCTCAGGGCAACCATGCAGCAGTGTTCATGTGGTGCTTCTCATACAAATGAGCAATCGTGCCCTTTTCCTCATGTGGAGGTCAGATGAGTCATCTGCTATTCAGTCTTTGGTTACTCAGTGACTAAAGGCCAGGGGTTTATAACCTATTCCTAACACCTTAACACCTTCAGACCAGCCTTTCTGCTGCCTGGGGCCCAGAGCATGCTCTGCCCCAGTGGTGTCCATGACGTTTGGGGTGGCTTGCTCCTTCTGATCCCTTTCCAGTCCTTTCCCCGTACAAAGGAAGCAGATTGAGTTGTTAATGAAGATTCATTAAGCAGAGTCATGGATAATGCTGAGTTCAAGCTCTTATGCTGGCCTTGGGCAACTCACCCAGGCTTCGTTTAAACTGACAAACCTCAGGACACTTCCAAACTGCTGTGTCCAGTTGTGTTCTAGCTTCATCCCAACCTGGAGCAGGACGCAGGGATGTGCATTAACCCCACTCCCCTCATATGCTGCCCCACACCTTCTGCTCAGGCAAGACACAGCCCGGGTCTCTCTGGCTACATCTCTTATCTTGATGAACTATGCCCCAGGGTGGGGTCCGTTTTCTTGTTAGGTGCTTTACGTTGGTTTTGTTTGCACTGTCTGTAGGGACTGCATCTCAGTTTGCAGGTCTGTGCCTGAATTTCTCTGGGTACTGAGCCCATGGTCTTCCCCAGACTGAAGCCTGAGGGGAGGCCAATGTCTCATTGGTGCAGATGATCAATAGAATAGATTATTTCAGTTGAAAGGGACCTACAATGTTCATCTAGTCCAACTGCCTGACCACTTCAGGGCTGACCAAAAGTTAAAGCATGTTATTAATGGTGTTGTCCAAATGCCTCTTAAACACTGACAGGCTTGGGGCATCGACCACCTCTCTAGGAAGCCTGTTACGGTATTTGACCATCCTCTCTGTAAAGAACAGTGGGCACCTCAGTAAAAGAAAGACATTGAGGTGCTGGAGCATGCCCAAAGAAGAGCAATGAAGGTGGTGAAGGGTCTAGAGCACAAGTCTTATGAGGAGCGGCTGAGGGAATTGGGTTTGTTTAGCCTGGAGAAGAGGAGACTGAAGGGAGACCTTATCGCCCTCTACAACTACCTGAAAGGAGGTTGTAATGAGGTGGGTGTCAGTCTCTTCTCCCAGGTAACAAGTGATAGGATGAGAGGAAACATCCTCAAGTTGTGTCAGGGGAGGTTTACATTGGATATTAGGAAAAATTTCTTCACCAAAAGGGTTATCAAGCACTGGAACAGGCTGCCCAGGGAAGCGGTTGAGTCCCCATCCCTGGAGGTATTTAAAAGACGTGTAGATGTGGTGCTTAGGGACATGGTTTAGTGGTGGACTTGGCAGTGCTAGGTTAACGGTTGACTCGACGATCTTAAGGGTCTTTTCCAACCTAAATGAAATGCTTTGAAATGATTCTTAATGTCAAGTCTAAACCTCCCCTCATGCAGCTTTGAACCATTCCCATGCATCCTATCACTGGATACCAGGGAGAAGAGATCAGCACCTCCCGCTCCACTTCCCCGCCTCGGGAAGCTGTAGAGAGCAATGAGGTCGCCCCTCATCTCCTTTTCTTCAAACTAGAAAAGCCAGGGTCCTTAGCCACCCCTCATAGGACATGCCTTCCAGGCCTTTCACCAGCTTTGTTGCCTCCTCTGGACACATTCAAGGACCTTAACATCCTTCTTAAATTGTGGGGCCCAGAGCTGCACACAGAAATGTCAAATGCAAGCTTGAGCCCTAAGCCAACACAGGGGCACAAACATGCATCTGCCTCAATTCTCCATGTACAAATGGGGATAATCACAATTTATGACCTTACAACACATGACTCAAATACGCTACAGGTCGCAGGTTGCACAGGTGCTTCAGGAGTGGGATTTGTAAGGCCTAAGCATGAGTTGTAAGGATAGGATGCTATCTAACATTTCGACTGTTATGGCTGTAGTGGTCAAATCAGATTCTTCACTGTATAGGAAAGTAGAGAAAATGTCATACAAGGCGGACTGGATGACATCAGTTTTCCCTCTTGCTTCCACGCTTTATATACATTAAATATGAAAGCTTGGTTTTGTCTCATGAAAGGCACAAGAAGTTTAGAAGTAAATAACATTCTTGTCTGGGGAGCTCCAAATTAAATGAGTTCTAAAATGGGCCTGAAATCAAAAGCCACTGCTGTTTGCTGTGTGAAAAGGAGAGGAATATTAACTTCTGTGGGAGGAGGAGCTGTACCTTAAAAAAAAAAGTTGCTATTGAACGCAAAGCTGGTTTGGAAAGCTCAGATAATTGGAAACACATGTTCCTGGCTGCAGGCGTACAGCACATAAACTGCAGAAGAAAAATAATAAGAGAAAAGACATAGAGTATTTGAAAATATAGCAAGAGAAGTCAACATTTTACAACTTGTTAATAGTGACTATACCTGAAATACTGTTTCACTTTGTTATTAGCCTTAAGAACGCAAATATATATGTAGACTTTCCAGTGTACACGAACTTTATAATAAAATCCCAGATCCCAGGTATGTTGGATGATAGTATTACATAAGGAGAATATTTTAGTAAACTATCTGAACAAAGATGACTCATAATGATACAGATGAATATTTTATTTTAAACACAAAATGTTGTGAATTACTTAGCACCTAAAAATAACACGCCCCCCTTTTAACTTTCAATGAACTGTGTTGACGTTGCAGGAGTTTCTAACTTTTTCAATACAGCAAATCATCCATCTTTTGTAGTCTGTTAACGCAAATATCTTTTTTCAGGCCAAAGCTTCGAAACCGAAGCACACATAAACCCCCTCACACCCACACTCCCTTCGGTTTGCAGCTTTTTGTTCCACCTCTCTCCCTTCTTGGGTAGTAAAAGCCACAGGAGGAAGGAAAAACTGTGAAAATCTGCACAGAAAAATGAAAATTCAGTGTATACTGTAGAACACTCTATACCATAGCTATACTGTAAGGGAACGTAGATCGATCACTTAAAGATGTGTGGGTAGAGCTGTTGCTAACCTGCTCCTTCCCCATCTTTGGCCTCTAAGTTTCTTCCCATCCCTGTTGGATAAAAGGATATGTGTTTGCCTCTCCTTGAATCATCCCTGATTTTCCCTCCTTCATTTATCAGCAGGGGTGAGTTTTGCAGCTCTCAGACGTCTGTGCAGTGGCCCAGTTGTGGTCTACATTGGTCCTGGTCAGCTCTGGGCTGGCAAATCCTTTGTACCAAAGGTGTCTCAGGCAATTTTTGTCATTGAAACCTAGATTTGTCTGCATTTATGCTGGCTTTCAAAGATGTGAAAGGCACATCTCTGTCTGAAAAGCCATTTTACAGTCAAATTTAAAGTTCTAATGGAGGGAAGGAGTGAAGTTTCATGAACAAGGCCTCCACAGTGCTGTAACATGGGCGTGGGGAGAGGAGGTAGAAAAGGATCTTTCCCTGCAAGTTCATCATCTAGAATGACTCAAGCTTTTAAACTTCCAGAAAGAAATAATTATTTAAAATAGATCAGCCTGAGACAGACAGCTAAGGCAGAAAATGTGGCATACATAGATACAGCCTAGTGAACTAGTTTTCTCAGGGTTTCGATATGGTTGAGGCTATTTTAGCAATCGATGGTGCTTCCTGCAAAAGTTTGTCATCCATAATGTGACAGGCCACTGGAGTCAACAGGAAACTTTCCCTCAACATCTGTGATCTTCAGGTCACACATCTGAATCATCTGGTGCTCTGCTTTTTATTATGTTCATGGGGAATACAACCTATAAGGTGGTCAGAGGAAGTACCTTGGTGCATCAAAAGCCAGTTCTAGCACTGCATCTCAGGATTAGCATAATCTTGCATTTCACAAGTTTCATTTCCTCACTTTGCTAATGTCACTCAGCTTCTTTTCATCATGGGCCACCTTAACTGTGTGGTTTAATGTGTTTTCTTCTGCTAGAAGCCAGGTAAATTATCTTTTCTGTGAAAAAAAAATGAAAGGATCCTTCAGAGTACAGACAGAAATAGATGTTGTACACTGTGGGATCTTGAAAAGCAATGACCAGGGAATATTTTATTCCAGTCAGACTAGAAACTTAATCCCATGCCTACAGGTGTTTTCCAGCTTTTCTGCGATGAGCTCTGCATCTCAGCAAAGAAATTGCCTCATGGGCACTTATCCTCTGAGTCATTGTGTAACATCCCTGTGGCAATTTACATTACATGGAAAACCATACTGAAAAAGCATTTGTGCCTCTCTTTAAGAGGTCTTTAGAGGAATATGGGTATTGACCTTCCTGTAAAAGTTGACCATGGTTTCTGCTTTTGCTGTTTATCTCATCTCTTCTTCCCTTGGCTCTGTTCCTCTCAACTGAAGTCCAGGACGAAAGCCAGCATACCACAGGCACAGTGAGCTCACCAGCACGCTGTGGACCACAGCTAAGGAATCTCCATCCCAGTCCTTTTCTAGTGTGAAGCTTCAGTGTGACATGCAAAGTTCTAACAGGATCACAGATCATATTTAATAAGCAAAATAAAAGAAAGGCAAGTCAACACCCCCAGTGATTACTTAAGAGAGAGCTTTACAGGCAAGTATAACACCTCTCCCTGATGCTTTCTGCTGTATTTTTCCAGGATCGTTTGCCCTGTTCTTGCAGAAACAACAGGATGGCACTGGGACCTGAACTCTGACTCTGCTGTTTCTGCTATTCTGGATGCTGATGCTGCTCTTTCACAACAGCTGAGTTGGATCCAGATGGAAATGTGAGTTATCTTTTCTCTAAAGAAGAAACATTAACAAAACCCCTGACAAAAAACCCCTGACACTTTTATATAGTTAAGAAGTTGCTTCTGTAATTTCTTGGCACGATAGATTGTAGACTATTAACATAGTCTAATTGCTTATGGAGATACCGAATTGTTTCTTGTTACAGTAACAGATTCACATCAATCCCCACTCATTTTAAACAAATGATTTTCAGCACTTTCAGGTAAAGAATGTGCAAAGAAAAGGATGTTTTTTTCTTGGACTTGCAGAGATGGGCATGTTGGAAATTTCAAAATGGAATGATACATAAAGTTGACATTAGCTATGACTGCCCGGGAAAAATATTTTAATACATGGAAATGTATACAACTTTTGTAAACATTGTTCTCTTCTTACAGTAAAGGCAAATCTTTAAATTTTGGTCTATTCTAAAAGGCTTCTTTAGGACCTGTCAGATGTCTGGTCCTACCATGCCATGTGGGACAATCTGGGATAAGAAAATAATGTGACAGCCATTAAAGGTAGAAATACATGTAGTAGCAGCAGGAAATTCCTATTAGCTGATGTCTATCCCAGCTTTCCAACTACTTAATGTCAACTTTTGTTGTCAGATTTTTAATATTTGTTTATGTTTTCAAGAAGAGTTATTTAAACAGTCAAAACATGTATCTGCATGGTTGACATAAAGCAAAAGCTGAAAACTGAATTGCTGGGAGCAATCCAGTCAAAGATTTTTCATTTGGGACATTCTCTTTAATTGAGAGGACTCTCATAATTTCATAGTAATAATAATTAATAATATGAGGAGGGGTCATCTGAGCATTCTTGATCTAAGAAATGTGGTGACAACTGCCTTAGAAGAAGGTTACAGAAAACAGAAAAAGGAAGGAAACCATTGGTAGCCTTAACTTCGGGTAACCTATGACTTTAGTGACTGACTCCTTATCTGAGCTTTTCCTTTCTAGGAGCTCCTGATGCTCAAGAGGGGGTGTGCCACAAGACCTCAGGCGATGGCAGTGTTGACTCCAGAGCACTGGAGGAGGTTGGCCAACTCCCAAGAATCAGAAGCCTCTCAAGCATGCTGCACGCTGATAACAAAATGCAGTGGAGAAATTTTCCTCTCTTATGTCCATAGGCAGGAGAACACAATATGTGCATTACTCACATAAGATGCTGTACCATGTTCTCAGCTTCTCCCTGAGTTCAGTGTTAGAGCTGAAGATTTTGAGGGGATTAAAGGGAATGTCACGGTTTAGCCCCAGCTGGCAACTAAGCACCACCCAGCCGCTCACTCACCCCACCCTGGTGGGATGGGGGAGAGTGTTGGAAGAGTAAAAGTGAGAAAACTCGTGGGTTGAGATAAAGACAGTTTAATAAGCAAAGCAAAACAAGGAATTCATTCACTACTTCCCATGGGCAGGAAGGTGTTCAGCCATCTCCAGGAAAGCAGGGCTCCGTCACGCGTAACTGTTACTTGGAAAGACAAACGCCATCACTCTGAATGTCTTTCCCTTCCTTCTTCTTCCCCCAGCTTTATATGCTGAGCATGACATCATATGGTATGGAATATCCCTTTGTTCAGTTGGGGTCAGATGTCCTGGCTGTGTCCCCTCCCAACTTCTTGGGGTGGGGTGAGAAGCAGAAAAGGCCTTGACTCTGTGTAAGCACTTCTCAGCGATAACGAAAACATCCCTGTGTTACCAACACTGTTTCTAGCACAAATCCCAAACGTAGCCCCATACTAGCTACTATGAAGAGAATTAACTCCATCCCAGCCAAAACCAGCACAGGGAGCCATTTGCATGTAGTGAAATCTTCAGTTGTTCCAACAGCAATGAATGTTGGGGAGCCACTTTGCTGGAGTTAAGCATGCTGAGCAGTATCTGATTTTAATGCAAACCGAAGCACTGCTCAGTGCAAGCGAAGAAGGCCATGTTGTTTCTTCGCATCACGCTCATTCCCTGAGGGATCCTGGGTCATCTGTTGTGTGTACAGAGACATCGTCCCTCACCCATCAGAGCTCCAGCAGCTGCTTATCGGTGTTCAGAAATCCAACTGAGGCTGCAAGAGAGCAGGAGCCCACGCTGGAAGGGTGAACCAGAGAGCTGAAATTACAGCAGTTGGATCTTGGCCAGAAACACCAGGGTGAAAAAACGAACTCTCCAAAAGAGAGACCTTACGTGGCAGTCATGGGCAGGATGTTTGTTTTCCATCTCCTCCAAGGGACGGCACATCCATCCGTAGTTTCCCATCTTAAAGCCATGCTGAGACTTTTGTTCAGGACTGACTCAGAGGAAAGGGTGCCACTCAGTGAATCACTGCGTGACTTCCCCCCAGTTTGGGGGTGTTCCTTAGAGACCTTAGAGCTCACGCTGGAGCCGTCCTGCCCGACAGACGGGAGCCGCTGGGACGGCACAGACAGCGTCGGTGGAGGCAGGGTGCTCTGCAAGTGCGCTTGTCGCCTGGGGCCTGCTCCAGCAAACGCACACACATACGCTTAACTCTACACTTCTGAGGCATAATCCCATTAATTTAAATGGGATTACTCATGGGCTTAAATTCCTGCAGGATCAGCACTGAGGTCTGTTGCTGCAGCTGCCGGGGGCAGCACAATTAATGGTGTGACAAGAGTTTTGCTCGTTCTATAACCAAGGGCTGACTTGCTGAACATCACCACTGTTCATATCCTCAAGCCTGAAAAACAAGTCCTTCCTCAGTTCAAAGGTCTTCTGGATTTTAGCTTTGCTTCATCTTCCTCTACCTGGAAACCAGACTTTCCTAAGTTGAACTCTCCTATGGTTGCTGCCTCTTCTTCATTGTCGCCAGGCTGCATGGAGGATTTTTGTGTCTACCACTGCTCATGGATCACCTTAACTGCCTCGATCAGTACAGTCCGGTGAACCCCTCCCCTCTGCTTATCTTCTCTAAACAAGCATATTTCCTCCTACTTAACATCTTTCTGCTAATCTCCTCCATCCTGCTGGAGCAGACTGCCTCTTAAAAGAAATAGTCTCCACTTGCCCTCAGGTCATTTTGGTCATTGGACCCTGCTGCCAGCCCAGGAGTAAACCCATTGTCTGCAAGAGGAAAGTTAGTTAAAGCTGGAGATGAAAAAATGTCCTAAAAGTGCTGCCCTCCTTACTTTTTACATAGAAAGATATTTTATTTTCTAAGTAGTCGCTGCTTTTCTATCTGAAATCACCTGGCCACTTATATTTTAAATTAATCAATAGGGCTGTGAAGTTAGTGACTTTATTTTAATAAATAGCTTAATAAATAAATTAATCAATAGTTTGCTTTTAAAGGCCCATGCGCAATGTGTGTACATGTAAGTATGTCTAACACATATAGATTTGGGAGAGGCAGTCTCTGAGGGAAAGTGAATTCATTTTGTTTAACTGCATGTATTTTAACATTTTGGTTTTAGGAAAAAAAAAAATTCTCCCACTGGAGACCTTTTATGCCAAGTTTGCGCCTGGAGCAACTTTTTACGGCTCAGTTGCAGTAACCCCTTGAATATAGGGGTTTATAATGGAAACTCTGACGAACCCTTAGCTTCTAACAGATGTTTCTGTAATGAAAGGGCTGTGCAGAACAGGCAACAGAGAGCAAACTGTACTTTGTATTCTGCAAAGATTACGGATGATTGTGCACAATTTATAAAACGATGATGGCTTTAACTCAAAGTTGCAACGCTAACACCAGTCTGTGCATTGCGTGTGTGCATACATTGACAACATAGCGTTTTGGTAACAGAAACAGCTGTTGAACATAACTCTCTGCCTTTCTTGTATAGACTTGAAAACACAGGTCACTTGGCTCTTCTGAACAGCGATTTGGCCATGTGGTAGTGGTGGTGGCGATAGGTATGCTTTTGCTCAAAGTGCCCTGGAGATGGATGCCATCAGTGCTCCATTAAACAACTGGTCTGAATGGAAACCAAATGTATTCCTCCATAACTGAGAGGAGCCGATCTGGCCCCTCAGGACTGTCTTGGCTGTCCCCCTGTGCTGTGGCATCTCCAGGAGACCTAGACATGGCAGACTGAACCTCCTGGTCTCCTTCCCTGAGGGGTGGATGGGTCCCTGAGTGCCTGGGGTGTGCTGTGCTGGCTTGTCTCTGGCTGGCTTATGGGCCTTGGAGACAGTCTGGATTAGAGCAGGTCGGGAGGCTTTGGGGATGAAACTGGGCAGAGACTCAGGGAGCTGTGTCCTCAAGGCACGTTGCTAACCCCAGAGACCCAGATGTCTTGGCCCACAGTCACTGAAATTTTAAAGTCTGTCTTAAAACACAATTATTAAGAGAAAAAAGAGCTCAAGCCTATAGCTTCACCAGAAAAGGAGGTTTTATATCTAGAAACGTTACCAGAGGGTATTTTTGGGTTTGTTCTAATCTCTCTGTCAGCGCTCGTTAGGTGGAGATCAGAGTCACTGGACCATCATCTGAGGGTGTGCTTGATGGCACTGCGGAGACCTTGGCAGCCAGCTGCAAGCCACAAGGCTTGCAGAGCCTTCATAGGCAGGATGCAAACGGCATTTATATATGTCACACACACATCGATTTGTTCCAAATGCCTTCCTTTTTATGATCGTGTTTTGCCAGGCTGAATTCCTTTTGGGTGAGCAGCAGCGACAATGTGTAATTAACATTCTCCTGGTTAACGCTCTGTTAATGGGCTGTACCCAGAAAACTGCAGTCCCTGGGGCTGTATTCATCACTGCCTTGCAGGTAGTTTGGAGTAACCGTGTTTCCTATGTGAAAACTTCACTGTCCTCCATCAGTACAATGAGCAGAGGCATGTGTTGGTACTGAAAGACTGAGATGAAACTGTGCTTACAACACCCTTCAAGCAACAGTGGAGAAAAAAAGCCCCTGAACTGACTTATCAACTCACTTTTGGTATCACTGTCATGTTATTTTTAGGGCTTAGTTCACATGAAAACATGTGGGTTCAGCTTGCTGGAGCTGCTGATGGACCTGAAAGGATGCCAGCCGCCTGCTGCGATGAAGCCTCTCTACCCTTGCAGGGTAGCTTATGGCATCAGCATGTCATCCTCTAAGTAGAGATGTCCATTTGTAAGTGTCTGGCCAAGTGCTTTTAACTTCTCAGTTATCTGCTCCTGGGGTATGGCTTGGCTGTAGCGCTCTACCCTTTTCCTGACTTTCTGTCTTTGCTTTTTGTTCGCCATGGTCCTGACACAAGTTGAAGCAATGGCCTTCTAGAGGACTAGATGACCTCTAAGGGTCCCTTCCAACCCAAAGCATTCTATGATTCTATGATTCCCAAATGCTACCTTTGATGCGTCAGAGCCGAAACGGTGCTCGGGCTGTCCCAGGGTCCTCGAGGAGAGCATAGCCTGCCCTGGAGCAGGAGATCCCTCATCGCCTGCTTGTCTCATGGCCATTAATTCCCTTGTTATGAGAAGCTCAACATTTTCACCAGCCTGCCCTTATCTTTCTGTGGTGGAGCTATCAAGAAGCAACAGATGGCTTTTCTGAGTGAACCCAGTAAATTTGTTGTAACGGATTCAAATGTGGGAAAGTTATGTTTATTTTAGCTGAGGGACAAATCATACAGTTGTAACCATAAGCACAGAGGAGAGGAAAACTGGAGAAGTGCAGCGCAGGAGTGGTCTCAGGAGAGAACTCTCTCAAGCTCACCCTTCATCTGTCACTGTGGCTTAAAGGGATAAACATTTTATGCCTTCTTTCGCCTACGCCACAGCTGCCTCATCTGTTGGTAAATTTGGGCCTGTGCTTTGCTATCCTTAACAGACCCCTAATAATCCTCCTCTGGAGGACCTGGTTTGATTTTTAAAGGAATTATGTTCAGAGGGAATAAGCTGTAATTGAGAGTTCACTGCTTGGACTTAGGAACTGCTGATCTCTGATGTGCCTGCCAAAATTGACATTGGGCAAGGCACAGACATGCACATTTTAGTTGCCAAAAAAATCAATGGCTATTTTGGACTGAAACTTTCAGTAGCTCTGTTTCCATAACTGAAAATACAGATAGCCAAATTTAAGCTCACAGAAGTATTATGGTCATTAAAATACACTGACTCTATATAAGTGCTTTATACATTATTTTAATGGGAAAGACTTGATAATGTATTGTACTTATTCTTTAAGTGAATGATAGTTGCATCCCTCCCGAGTCATCAATACTAGGTCAAATCTGACCTGTGGCAGTGAGTGACTTTCACTACTTACATATGAATATTATATTTATTTCACCCAGCGCAATGCTTTCCCCCATGCTCAGTATTTTAACCTCCTCTTCCACTGTCTGGCTTCTTGGCAGAAGGCTGTGCAGGTTGCCAGAGGAGTCTGAGTGAACTCATTCATCCATTTGCTGGCCATTTGAAATGCTGGATGTCTTCCGGTTATTTATCTGTTCCTCTCACTGAGGCTCATGCATGAGCAATAAATTAGCTGAGAGTGCACAGTGACATACTCTGAAACTTTATATTTATGTGTGCATATTTCAGAACGTCCATAAAAAGGTATTAGGGTATTGCAGGAGTTGAGGGTGTGTTGCTGCGTTCGGTCTGTACAAAGGGAGTCTAAGATGCAGAGCGGCAGGGAATCAAACCCTTTTAGTGCCCAACCTTTTAGAGTATGAGTGGTAATGATAGATTTTAATTAGCAACATCATCTTGGTTTGTGATATCATTATCTTCAACAATTTATTGTACCAATGTAATTTATGGTAGCAAAGTGGCTATGAAAAATGAGGACCAAGGGTTAATTTCTGGCTGCCTTTAAGTTGATGGCAGAACTCCCAATGACTTCAAAGGGTGAAGATCTCACCTTGGTTTTCATCTGGTGTAAGTTGACATACCTCCATATACTTCAATAAAATCAATGAAGCCTTGATGATTTATTGCAAGTGAGAATCCAGCCCTAAAGCTATTAAGGCCTGTAATTTATAAAGCTATAATTATGGAACCATAATTCCATCAAGGGCTTCTGGCGATATCATGGACCAGAGTTAAGTGAATTGTGCAAATAAATGTAATGGTCTTGCAGTGCAGTGGAAATACCTCTCTCTCTCTAGATAGGACTCTTAGCACAAAGATATTAAAATATATTTTATCCACTCACAGCAATAATTGGAAAAGAAATATTAGCTGAGACTTGAGACTCCCAGGGCACTGAATCAAAACGTGCATTTTGCAGCAGCCTCTCCAAAACCGTGGATGGTTCCCTGCACCGCCGTGATAACTCAAGGCATAAAATCTCCTCTTGAATCTGATTTTTACATTAGTTATCATTATCCATCAGCTTTGATAGCAGGGCTCAAATTTCAAAGCTAGATCCATCCAGATAGCACGTAGGTGTTTGGACTTGTGTAATGTAGCAATGTAAAGTAACACCTGTGTGTGCGTGAAAATGTGCCTGAACGTCTGGAGTGGATGGAGCCCGACACTGCGAAGGAGACAGCGTAGGTGTTTGGGATGCAGGAGCAGAGATTGCGCATGATGGACTTGATAATCCACTCTTCTACCTCTTTTCAGCCCTCTTTCTCCATTCTTTTCATAAATCTGTACCTGGATAGTCTCCCGATTAGACAAAGGCATATACAAATACTCAATCATCCTGTTCTTGCACATATGAACTGGGCCTATAAAGATGTACGTGCACCAGTGGCTCTGCCCTCATTTAAAAATCTGCCTCTGCTGGTCTCTCTGCAGCCTTTTAGGTCTCTGAAACTGCAAGGAAACCCATATGTAATTAATCTTCACTAGGAAGAAGCACCTGAATCACAACCCTGAATCTGAAACAGTCTGGAGCTTGGAGGAAACACATGCATGGATCAAGATTCAGTTTGGACCAGATGTGATAATTCTGAGGATACAGTTCTCTTTTGGCTAGGAAAAGCACACTTTTTGTGAGTCAGCCTCTTAAAATCAAGGCAGATAAAGGAAGAAATGAAAAAAAATCCTGCAAAAGTGAAAAACTTTGAGGAATATATTTTCCCCTTCTCATTCGCTCATGTAACAGGATTTTTCAAGCAACATACTGAGCTGTGGGCATGAGATATCAGTCACAGCTCCAGGTATTTGTAACATCAAGTGATTGAAAAGTGACTTCAAATTCAAGTCTCCCTTGTGCCACAGTAAACTTTATTTTGTCTGTATTTGCTCAGTCAGGACTGTAAAGAAAATAAATGACAGATTTCCTCTGGGGAAAAGTCCTGCAGAATTTAATATTGGTGAAACCATGAGGATCTTCAAGGATGGGGGATCGTAGAAAAAATCAGAACTACCTCCTGAAATTCAGCAGATTTCCTATCTATTCTATACCATTTTATATGTAATTTCCTGTTAAAATTAAAATGATTAAAAAGCTCCAAAATAAGCATTAGCAAGGCTGGAATTTCCTATTATGTTGTGAAGGACTTTTCTGCAGGGGCTGTGGCAGGTTCACTGCAGCACCTGGAAGCGAAGGCTCTCACGTGTGATGGACCGAGTCGCAGCGAGAGCATCTGCCCTGGAAAGGCAGCGGGTGTTTAGCAGCACCACTCAGTGCAACCCCTGTTCCAGTTTCTGCAGATGAAATAACTGCAGCCAGGCTCTGAATCAGCAACACGCGTACCATGTCCTCAAATCAGTCTCTGGAAAATCTCATTTCTGAGACTTGTTGAAGTCACTGAAAATGAGGCACATGGTAAAAGTTAATTACTTGTTTAAGCAGTGCTTTCCTGTGCCAGGCTTAGGCCTGATCCTAAAATCAAAGCGCAGCTTTTTGCTGCCTTCAGTGGGCTCTGGGGCAGGTGCTAGGACAAGATCTCCCCCACACTAGGATATATAACATGTTACTCCTCCCGTAGGATTTCTTCCAGGTTGCAGAAAAAGCGAGTGTAGCTTACGGCTGAAGACGTATGCATTAGTGGGATAAGGATCATATCTGGGAATTTGCAATGAGTGCCTCAGTTTATACAGCTGAAGATCTAATTCTTGCTATCTAATAAAAGAGTTAATCTTCAAAATCTTTTCGGTAGCCTATGCTAAAGGAACCCCAGACTGGCAATGAGCTCAGTTTTTTAAATACGCCAAGCGTACATTTTAAATATCCGCACATAATTCTGGGGAAATAATTCACAGGGATGCAGCCAGACCTGAGGTGAAAAACACCTCAGAATAAATTGGACGGATGATGACATACACCAGTTCCTTTTAGGAACAGGAAACAAAGTTTTATTGAAACCTCAAATAAGGAAACCTCTTCTTTATATGGAAATCTTACCAGAACCGAGTGGGATTGCCTGCTTTGGTACAGACTCGTCAATGAGTTTCCCTTACCACAGTGTACGTTACTGCACACCGTACCACACACTGTACATTACTGCTTACTGTAACATTGTTGGTTTAACTGACTGCCACGTGTCGTCTGATTCATTAAGCTATGATGACACATATGGACACTTAACTGAAATATATTAGATTTTTTAAAAGCTCTAAATAAGCCCAAGGAGCAGACTCCAGATCTAAATTTTCCTAGCATTTGGAATAATCTGCTTTCCAGTATAAGAAGCAATGCATAATGTTTGTGGGCGAGCTTTGCTTTGGGTTCTGTTCAGCCTGTTCACGGGTCTAATGTGCGGTGAGCGCAAAGGCGGTCATGCCGGCAGAGCAGACGGGTGGTGTGGAAGGAGACGGCATGACCGGCCCGTTCGGCACATCCCCTCGCTGACGTTGCTGGCGAGTGTCCGAGGCACTGCTGGCAGCATCCCAGTGGGGCTGTGCTGGAAACACCTGCGGTCCCCGGCCCTGGCTCCTTCCTCGCGTGTCGGAAGCCGGGCCGGGGCAGGGAGGTGTGAGCACAGCGGCGATGCAATGCCGTGCTCAGCAGATGGGCGGACGCGCACCGAGAACCCCACAGCTGCTGGCTGCAGCAGATGCAGCGGATGTGAACGCGCTGAATAGACTCATGCTCAGATTAGTAATGGCTTTGGCTCAAGCAGTGATTGCTTTCCCCAGAACAGCAGCCCTACAAAATTCCCCTACACCGTTGGCATTTCGGAGCGGGTCCTTCAATCACAGAAGTCCCTCATTCACCTGAATGTACTGAAGATGTCTAATCTACATCTTGGCTGATAAATTAAATAGTGCAAGGGGATTTTCCCAAGCACTGGAACTTGTCTGCACTGTTATATTGTTAGGAAGGTCCCCAGCACAGCTCAGGAATTACCATGGGTCAACCACCTCCCCCAGTAGGCAACCTGGAAGAGATTACACGGTTTTGGAGAGAAAAAAAGCTCAGGGGGATGGGTGCAGGCTGTTCCAAACTTGTTGGCCTCATTGCCAGAGAAGAGTCCTGGCCATGTTTAATTTACTAATATAGGTGCAGTCTCCGTGTCCCCCGGATCACTGTGTGTAGTGAGGAGCCCTGCTAGGGGCTCATTGCTTGCAGGTCGTTAGTGGGCAAGGGGAGCACCCCCACCACCGAGCTAATGCGGACTGGTCACCCTAACCCAGCCTCAGAGGGTCTTCCCCATCATTCACATGTGGTCTTCCATTCTGCAGCCACTGGCTCAGGGTGGGACACCCAGAAGAGGGCACATTTAAGTGCAAAGGCACAAAACGCTCTTGCTGCGGTGGTTGCAATCAGTGTCACTAAACGAACCTGACACAGGGTCAGGCGCAAGGGTGGAACAAGCACATTTTTAATGAAAGAGCTAATGTGGGGCTCCACGCTGTGCTTCAGGACAGCAGCAAGGACATCAGGTCTGGCAGGCAAAGCCAGTGCAAAGGGGTGTGCAGCTCATCCTGGTGCTCGTGGGAAGATGGGCTTTCTGCTGGTGTAAACCTTGTGGGAGTGCTGGGGGATTAGCCAGCCCCACTTGGGCAGGAGCCAAAGGTCGAACAATGCCACCCAAGTCTGTTTGCAAGCTCAGGCTGCATCACTTGTTTAGTTTTTGTTTCTGCTTTTGGAGGATTAGTGAGGATTTGTCATGGGGAGCGGTGCTAGTCTCTCCTGTGCTGTCTGGATACGCACTGGCTGACCCAAACCACCTCTCTCGAGCCTTTCAGGTCACTGCACACCCCCAGCAGAGCAGTGCGGAGACTTTCCCCTTGCTGGGCAATCCCTTGCGAGGGGCTTTGTCCTTAGTGTGAGTTGGGAGCTGGGGGTGATGGGCCACCTCCGGGTGCTCCGTGCTGTGTCCCTGCCCTTTCCCCCTCTCTCCCCTTCTCCTCCTCTCCCGTTTTCCTCGTCCTCCCCCTGCAAGGCTGTGCTACCAGTGCAGTAGCTGCCTGTGAGCAAACCAACAAAAGATTTTGGTTTTAATTAGGGTTTGATACTAATTGCCTTCAATGAGGCTATTTTCACATCACAGCTGACCAAAGCCAGAAGACGTTAAGCCTGTCTCCCTAATAAATCATTCCTCCTGCTCCCCGGGGTTGGAGATGAAGAGTGAATAGTGTACACTGCATCAGCCTAATTATCTCCTAAAATATGCAGGCAACTCCCACAGCAGTCAACAGAAAGGCACGTGTGCATCTGAGGGGGCCTTGTGTTATTACCGATGCTCTCACACCAAGGGAGCCATTGTCGGCTTCCCCCTCCCTCCCCAGCCCTGGCAGGGAAGCCTCCACGTCTGCCAGCCAGGAGGATGAGCTGGAAGCAGATGAAGAGGAGGGGGTATCTCTTTAAAGTCAGACAAAAAAAACCCTCAGCCCTCCCCTCACCCCCCCCAGCCATAAAACAAAGGCTGGGAATAAATCTTCCGTTTCCACCGACTGGCCAGGTTTGGAGAGAGAGATGCCAGCTAGAGATGTCTTACACAATTAAAAAATAAAAAGGCTTCTGTGGATAAACACTGGTTTGGCACTGCAGCCTGACAAATCCTTCCCTAATCCATGCGAAACCTTCCAAACCAGGCAGAGAAATGCCCGGGGAAACTCGGCTGCTCTGAGCTTGTCCACCACCTTCACCGTGTGTAGCCCTACTCTGCTGGGAGTTCCGGGTCACCCCTTCCATAGCTCCAATCCCCAGAAGCCCAACTTTGTCCTCAAAATCCTGTCTGAACCAAGCTGCACAGCCCGCTGAGCCCTCTGCTCCTGCAAGACATTGCCTGCCCTTGGCTGGTATAATTTGTACCAACAGGGAAAACTTGATCCCTTGTTAAATAACGGACATCATAGAAAAATAGGGCAGGGAGGGACTCCAAAGAGCTCTCTGGTCTCTCTCTGTCACCTGCAGTTAGCATCAGTGAGAGCTAGCCTGCTCCTGGCAGGTATGTGCCCAGTGCCACCGAGGTGTTGCCCCTTTGAGCCGAGCTGAGCGAACACCTTCCTTTTTGGCAGCTGACACAGCCGATGGGTTTCTCTCTGCTTCGTGATAAACGTATTTTTCATCTCTGAGTGCGTATGATAATTAATAAAGGCTGAGGGCCAGATGCCCACCTGGTACGAGTTGGCAGAGCTCTGAGGAAGGCAGCGGAGCTCTGCCGGCTTAGATCAGACGAGAGCCTGACTGCGCTCCTGAAATCCCTGCAAGCCCTTTGAGCTGGTGCCGTTCCAGGCTTTGCTCATGCATCCATAGGAATTGCTTAATCCCAGGTCGCCGAGGAGGAAGAGCACGTTAGGTGTTTAACAGCGCGGCTGATGCGATGCTCCACCTTGGAGCAGGAACTGCATTAAGGCAGGGAAATCAAGGAGAACACTTCTTTTCCCAGTCTACCCATTTACAATGGAAAAAATAAACCTCGTTATTAAAGAGACGAAGGTTAAACACACTCACACACGCACAGAGACACACACAAAAGAGAAATATTAAAAGTACCTTTACATTTTCACAACGGTGGGGTTAGATTTCTGATTCTCTTATTTCACAACACTGCAAAGGATCTTAAAGGGATTGATGGCTCTGCAAGGCAGAGGCTGTGCCTCTATTTTCTTTGGAAAGTACCTCGCTGGCTGTTGGTTCTTGCTACCAGAGAGAAATAACAAAAAGCTGAAGGGATAACACAAATATGCTCCTTCAAGAGTTTCTAATAAAATGATAACGCTGAGCGAGGCTGCCAGTATGTTCTGTGTCCAGATGCACTGCAGCAGAAGGGAAGAATTTAACATGTTTTGAAAACGCCAATTGTCTGTTGCCAAAGATGCATATGATCCCGCTGCCAGCAGGGTAGGCGGCGGGGATTGAGATGTCAGAGGAGGAGTCTACCTAGGCAACGTTGATTTCACTGAAGAAGACAATGCAAAGACAGTCCTGTTTCCTGCAAGGAAGATTCCTTTTTTCCTCGTGGTTCGTTCTGTATTCTCCATTGTGACAAAGCTACTTTTACAGAAGCCCTTTTTGCTCCCTGGAATGTCTTTATGGTGACAGCAACCAGGATATAGGATGGAGGTACTTTTCCATCTACAAAAGGGAATTCTGTGGCACACCATGTCTGAGAGCATCTCCTGGTCCTCCACTGTCACGTGGGAGGCTGGGACAGATACTAGAGTCACCATGTTGCAGTGGGAACGTAGCCCAAGGTCATGACCAAAGCATGAGTTGAACAAATGGATCTTGTGAGTCCAGAGATGGTGTCCTCAGCATCCGCTTGACCCGAGCCTGTAAGCAGGGGGTCCACGTAGAAGTGGTGAAGCCGCAGGTGTCATCAACTCCTGGCTGTCCTGCTGCATCCTGAG
This sequence comes from Balaeniceps rex, assembly GCA_013401315.1. Lineage (NCBI taxonomy): Eukaryota > Metazoa > Chordata > Aves > Pelecaniformes > Balaenicipitidae > Balaeniceps > Balaeniceps rex. The sequence goes on along the minus strand of VYZW01059610.1, from coordinate 97,194 downwards.
GAGGTGTAATTTCCATGTCTTGTGGTTAGGATCAAACCTAGCTTGCATTTTTGGCCTTCTGAAGTGTCTCCAGATGATCCTGCTGTTTCTTCAGACTTTTTCTTCCCCTTGTGGGTCTCCCTGGCATGTTTGGTAGAGACTGGGTGCAAGTCTGGATTCCTGGTGTTGTCAGCCCAGACTCCAGAGGCCTTTTTGTAACCCCTGCCCCAGTTCAGAGGTTTTAAGCATGTGTCTAAATCCCTCCCTATTGGGGCCAGCATTAACCACACGCTTAACCTGAAACATGTGATTAGAAACCGTATTTCAGTGGGAGTTAAGCATATGCTTAAATTCTACTCTGTTCTAAATGGATACTTTCTTGAACTGGAGCCCACATTTTTTTTGTATGATCCATCTTTGCTCCTCTGCATACCTCTACTGCAAACTATTCTGCAATACACATATGGCTCAGTAAGTATATTGCTCTGTGGCTTTTACACAAAAAGCCCAATTGATACATCATATACTTAACCTCTTGAACAAAGGAGTTAACTTTACAGGATCAATTTACATGCAGGGGCCAAAGCTTTTGGATGGAAACTAGCTGTCATGTGGTGTGCAGTCGAAAGAGCAAACAGCTTATTCATTATGATAGCATTGGATTCAGAAACAAAACACAGACGGCAGAAAGAGCCTGCCCAGATTTCCAAACATATCGCCTGTCCCCGCACTGAAGCATGTTTATTTAAACCCTCTCTTTGCACATGCAGTCAGTTGTTAGACTTAACTCCCAATTTCCTCACGTGAGGTGGTTTGACCTGGACCCTACTGCTCACACTGTGCTCTCCATCACGTATGGGCAGCTCCTACCAAAGCGAGCAGGAACTGCACTCCTGTGTCAGCAGTACAGCTTTGACACCAGTGCTCATATGGAAATCAGACACTGGGCTCATTTGTCAGTGTGATGTGTTTGTGCAAGAGCACACGCCACTCATTGGGTCTACAAACTCTCCAGGTTTAAGCATGACTCTTTGAACGACAGTCCCATACTCTTCCTTTGTTTTCTTCACTTTACCCACTCAGTGGTCTGCCTTTTTTTTTCTCTATTAATCATTCTCTTCTCTAGGTGCCCAGATGTGCTCATTTCACTTTCAATATAATGGATGTGCAGCCTATTAAGATGATGACTTAAGTCTGTTAGTGCTTGGCCATGCAAACTTAACCCCTGTCGGCAAATGCTTGGTCACAGAAATGGTCTCATTAATTTGTTACTGCTCTGTGCAAGTCCTTGCTCTGTGAAGCTCATGTGGGCTAATCCTGCAGGACCTGATCCAAAATTTACTAAAGTGAGTGGGAGTTCTTCTACCAATTTATTGGGCTTGGCACCAGGGTTTTAAGGAAAAAAAAAAAACATTATAAGAATGAATTCAACTGCTTTAGACAGACGTTATTTATAATGTAACAAGGCATCATCGGTTGCCTCCAAATTTAATTCAGCAGGACGCCTACAATTTTTTGCATGTCCACCTACAGTAGTGTGAATCGGAAATACAAAACTAGAAATAAAGTTACTTTGGTAACCGTTTTTTGAAGTTGGATTTAAGGACATTTCTATCCATTTCCTTTGCTGTGTACCCAGTTTTGTGTTATTGATTGGTACTGCTCTGTGGTGGTGTGTTGGATCAAACTTGGGTATTATGCCCTGCGTTTATGGCTGTACTGCCATGTCATCCGGAGTTATGGCCATGGTCAGGCTGCAATGAGAAGGGAGTCACAGCCGGGTGAAGCAAACACATGAGCAGCAGGGAGGGAGCGACAGAAATAGGGAAAACATGTTTTATATCAAAACCAGCCATCTGGGCTCGCTGCCTGTCCAGTGGAAATGGGCTGTAAGTGGGACAGTACGCGGTCTCCAGACACCCTTACTAATTACGGGGGAATTCAGGTCCTGTTGGGAATTCCCAGTTTAGACTCAGAGGCTCAGCACAACCCACAGCGCTGAGAAAAGTCAGCTTTGGACTCCTGGGTCCAAAGGGCTTGACTCCCGAGTCAGGCCCTTGGGCTACACCTAGGCAAGTGAGCTAAATAGGTCCAGGGCACAGGCTGGAGATCCTCCCTGTTCGTTATTAGTTAGCACATTCCCTCAAAGGTTTTGGCCTGTCCCAACCACTGTTGCTGCAGATGCTGTGGCCCAGCTCACGGGGCAGCAGGGGCAGCAGGTAGCAAGGATGAAGCTGTGCTAGTTTGGGGGTGCGGACCTCACTGGATGTGAGCTGCATCACTTCACTTGCCCTTAAGAACATGCAAAGTATCCTGGCTTGTTTTATTTACCAATACAGGTTTTTCCTTTGACCCAAGAATCATTTTTTACATCTAGGCCGTGTGACAACACTGCTTCTAGCTGATACGGTGGGGTCTGGCTTGTCCACCCACACACATTAGCAGGAGCATCCCTTAGCAAGGAGACAGACCAGGAGTGGTGTGCTGCTCCCTTTGACCATGCTACCCTCCTACTTGCTGTGGTCATCGTCTGCTTACAGAGTCAGAGCCCTGGCACTGTTCCTGCTCATAATAAAGTCCATCACTCAGGCAGACAGTTTGCCTGGTAACGCAGACCCGGGTTAGGAAACAGGCTTTCTGCTTTGGCATTGCAGGCACAATGCAATAGGGACGAATTAGCTGGTTGGGTTTTGCTTCCAGTAACAGCGCTTGGGATCATCACTAACAGATGGAAACCAACTCAAGAGGCATCTATGCATTTCTCTTGAATGCCAGATGAATATTTATCCATAACTGTAGCTTGTTCTGTTTTGGGTTTTGCCTCCCGCAGAACAAGAACAAGAATCTCTGCAGTGATTTTGGCTCAAAGCCTGCATATATCTTGCCCTGGGCCAAGCGATGAGCAGGCACATAAGTGTGCTCACACAGGTCAGTTCACAGCATGCCTGAGAGTGTCCTGGCCACACACTGTGTGCAGAGTGCCTCTTTTCTTACTAGTGGGCATAACTAAAGGAATTAGCTGTCCTCTCTTCCTGAAAAACCTCAGGAGGTAGGCACGTAACCCCCTTACACATCTTTGAAAATCCCAGCCATGGTACTCAACAGACCCACTTTGAGCACCACTTGTGTGCATGAGTGGTGGTGAAGGGTCAGATCTCCCAGGACTGGGAAATGCTACAGACGAGTCAAGAGCAAAATAATAGCTGTAGCTGTGCTAAAAGGCATACCTACACAGGGTGGAGAGAGGCACCAGACCCTTTTCATGAAGTGCAGACTTGCTCTGCAAGCTTTGAAATGCTACAGAAAGTAATGGGGGAGGGAAGCAGAAAACCACCTCGCAAAGCAAGTCTTTTGTGGCCAAGAATGGATTGGAGAAGTGTTTTGGGTCTTGCACAGGTGGGGATTTGCTGCGGCAGTCTCATGCGGTTAACTTTTGTAGTCAGGGGTGTGAGCCCTGTGTACAGTGCACAGCAAGCGTGGTGCTGCTCCGTGTGCTCGGCAGCTGCGTACGACACTGTCCCCCAGCTTTAGCAGCTGCATTGCCCCAGTTATCTTCCTCTGGATGGATGTAATCTTGTGCCTTGGTATTTCTGAGGGGTAACAGCTCAGGTACTGCCCCAGCTCCTTGTTCCTTGTCCTCTGCCCTACCCTGCTGGAGACATCTTTATCTGGCAAGGTCTACTGCATGTCAATGCATAGAAATAAACAGAGCCTGAGTAGACTGTTTGGTTTCTGATTTGCTTGACTATATATTCAGAAATTATCAATATGTTCTGAGCGGATCAACATGGCTTTAATGATTGGGAAGGAAAAGAAATAAACTCTAGTCATTAAGTGCTAATCACACGATTACTATTTTACATAGTCAGACCTGGCAATGAAGTATTTATCTCACTGGCTGCAAAGAGATCACCAAATCAATTTTTTGCATTAACATTTTATTCCTTCCCATACTAGACACTTGTTCAGCTTGTTTATACTCACACCACATGTCCACAAGCTGTGTAGTTAGTAATAAATGAGGGAATACATTTATCTTTGGAAACTTAGGCCAAGCCAAAAAGTTGATCGCTTGTTTTTCTAGGAGAAAAACACATGTGAGATTTACTCAGATAAATCCCATCAGCGATAATGGGATTGCCTATGTTAATTGCCCACATAATAAATTCCAATAACAACAACTAGGATTTTACAGTATACAGTGGGTTTCTAGCATTCAGTAGCTGATGATCGGAGCAATGCGGGGAAGTACAGGGCCATTAAGTCTCTCTGAACAGAGGCAAGTCTGAGAGCTGGGCTCAGCCTGTTGGACACCAACCTCTAATGCAACTTCTGCTAATCTCCTTTGCACTCAGGCGGTAGGGTCATGGCTGGACTGCCACCTCCCTGCCTGAGCACCGCAGCACCTGCCGGTATGAGGGTCCCTTCACAAATATTCCAAAGGGTGGGTTTTTTAGCAGTTCCCACCTCCTCCTCCCAAACCATGGCCATGCTTAAACCCACTGACGAAGGCTGGCTGTGTAGCCATAAGAGGCCACTTCCAGCGGTGACAAAGAGTGTCCTGCCATGATTGCTGAAGCCCGCTAACCTTCGCCACTCTCCATTTTTGCCTTGTTTTGCTGTTTATTTTGGGTCAATTTGGGACAGCCAGCACATCTGGCGGGTGACGGCATGCACGGCCAGGTGTGTGGCACGTGCATGCCCTGCCCCGTGGCAGCCTCCCTGCCCAGGTGAACGGAAGGATTTCAGCAGTTCTGTGTGTAAACTGCTAACACACGGGCTGTGCTTCTGCTGCTCACCCCCCCCTCCACCCCCCATTTCTCCTGTATTTACAACAGCAGCTTCCAGGACCCTTTTTCCCTTCTTATCATGCTCGGTTTCCTTGTTTACTTCCCTGGCGCTGTCCTATGCAAAAAGCAACTGTATATGCACGAAGGAAAAGGAGTTTGGTACATGTCAAATACTGAAGCTTACGCAGCAAACGGGTTATGCAATTTTCCCTGCTTAAGCTGCTTAAACCTTACGAGAACAAAACATTCCAGTAACTTTTTTGGAATAAAACCCTGTGATTGAGAGAGAGCACAACAAGCAGTTTGTGCACGCAGCCCCCGTGTTATCACCAAACTGGTTATTTTGCTGGAGTATGGTTGAACTGAGCCCTCCAGAGCTGATGTGTCTTTAGAGGCACACATCTCGCCCCCTCTTGCAGCTCAGAGCAGCTAATTTAAAATTTAATTTCCTGAAAGTCGCCGTTCTCACAAACACAACCAGGGCGCCCGCTCTGTGATGAATCTATTTATATCTCCAGCCTGAGTCAAATGAAGCTACTATTCTAAAATCTATAAGGGTAAGTGGATCCGATACTCACGTGGACACGCTCCTTTTCTGCTGGGAAGCTCTTACACACAGAAACGTTAACAGGATTTACAAAATCCATCTGTTTGCAAAACCAGCGTCTCCAAGTGCATTCAGACTTGTAAGTCACAGCAGGTGCATGAACTGTGGCTGACTCACGCAGACAGCCTCGCGCGGCTCCCTGCTCCCGCTCACCGACAAAGAGCACGTTTTTACTCCTCGCATCACTGTGGAAAGCCGCTTCGAATTTGCCGAGTCAGAAAATTCAGAACTCAAATTATTTGAATGGGTGGATTTGGTAGGGAAATTTTGGAAGTCGGAGCACAGCAGCAAGATACGAAGCATTTCCGCTGGCATTTCCAGAGCCCCTTATGGCTGAGGATCTCTAAGCTCCTTATAGGTATTAATGAATTAAAGCTACAGCATTCCCGAGTGCTGGGTAATTTTATTATCCCCTCTGCTAAGAGGAAAACTGAGACACAGGGAAAGTGTCTGGCCTGTGGTTTGTCTGCTCAGCTGCTGGAGGAGGAGGCTTTGGGATTTCAGCGCAAACCCCAGGGCAGCAGCATTAGAGGCAAAGCTGTTGCCTCTTCTGGGGAGCGGAGATGCTGTCTAGCGAGTAGTTCTCCTTGTGGGTGTAAATACAACATATTTGGCCTTTGTAATGGCACCAGAGGTCTTCTCCCTCACCCCCTCACTGGGCTTCCCAAAGGATCACAGCGGGAGAGCAGTTGGGGCAAGCTTGCTCAGTACGGACTGCTCAGGGAGGGACTACGGGGAGGGGGGCTCACATAAGGGACAGCTGGCATTTATTTGGACTTAGTTCTGGTATGGGATAAAAAGAGCCCTTTCCATGTATTCAGCACTACAGAATCGACCAGGGAATTTATCTTTGTAAACACAAGTGTGAAAAGCTCAGGGCTGCCAAAGCAGTTTCGTTTTGCTGTTTTTCTGAACAGTCTTTTCTTTCCTCTCTGTGTCTTTCCACTGATGTTTCTTTCATCCAGGTTGTTTTCATGTCAGATTTTGTATGGGTGTCCCATGCCAGCCCCAGCAAAGGGGAGGAAACCCCATTGCTTCAAGAAATAAAATAATGAAAAATCTTCAGGTGTCAGAAGAATTAGGAAATTATGAAACCAGACCAAATCCGACCAGTCTGGCAACATATTTCAATTCCCTCAATTCTTTGGTGACTTTGATTTAAATGGAAGTCTTGTGGCTGGCTTCATTCAGGGAATCACCAGACCTGGACCTGGGGGTCAGTGGTCTCATGGGCCAGCTGTATTGCAGCGTATGCTGGGAATGGGAATGGTCCTGTCCTGTTTGACATCTGCACCTGCGCTTGTCCAGTGTCCTCCCTGCGTTGCCAGTGGGGAGACATCAGCCCTCCAAGCTCCCCTAGATCTGCTGCCTGCTTTAGGATGGGTGGATTATTGCCTCCAAGTGTCGGTTCCTCTTGTTTCATTACTAGAGGAGACTCAGTGATGAGCTGAGATGCACTTCTCTATAATTTAGTTACCTTCGTCCCTTTGGATGAATCCCACCCTTCCTTTCCAGGTAAATGCCTGGCTAAACCAGGGGCCAAATTTTAATTTACTGCCAACAATAGTACTGGTGAGATGTGGTTCTTCATGACTGCTGCACACGTGAGGGCTGCAGGCAGTGAGCTGGGGCTCGGCAGAGGTATTCAGCTGAGTTTGACTTAGCTTCTAGCAGGATATAAGCTGCAGTGACACAAAGCTTGGAAGCTCATTTACCCTCTCCCTTGGATGCTTTTTGCAGGCCACTAAGATGTTTGCAGCATGAATGTGGCCTGACAGATATCTCGCTAATAGCAGTTTGCTGGATGCTGAGATCCACCACCCTCTTGCAAACACTAACTCACACCGCACCGTGCTGTTGTCTGTATTTTCAAGGCTTCTTCACAATAACCTTGTGTGACAATATTGTAATGAAGATTTGTAGAGTGTCTGTAGCTGTTTTTTTTACATCTTCGGTGCTTGCTTATTTTCCTGCTGTGTTTCTGAGGTTTTCTTCTTGCTGTACTTCCTTTTTTTTTCCTCTTTCTTATTCTGGGAAAGAGATCTGTGAAGAAGGTGAGTCATGTGCCACGTGCACCGGGAAGGGTCATGCTTGCAGGCTCATTCTGTGTTCCTGTCAGGGGGTTGAGTCAAGAAGGAGCTTTTGTCTGGAAACATTTTATCACCAGCAGAGCTGGGTCAGTGAGTCATGAATGGAGAGGCTGCCGAAGCAAGAGCAGATCCTTCAATCGCCGTCTGAAATGGATTGGAAACAGCAGACCACTGGGGTGGTAGCAATGACCTAATACGAAGGGTCTTTGGCCTGACTGGCAGTCAGTTTGCTCCTCTATCTTTTAATTGTCATGGTCCAGCGCTTGGGGTCCTCTAGCTCGTGTTACCTGGGGAATTGGTGTTGTGGACACTTTTGACAACCATGCCACAACGTGACATGCCGCTCTTGCACAGTCCAGTCAGCTGGCTGGGATGGCTGTAGTCTGGTGTCACCTACAGCTGAGAAAAGCAGAAGAGGGTGGTTGTGTTGGGACTGTGGAGCAGCACTGGTGCCTTCTGCTGTCCCTCTGCCTCCATGCCAGGGTGAAACCTGTATGTGAGTGTTTAACCAGCCTGCTCTGCTCTGCTCTGGAAGGAAGCAGATACATGGAAAAGAAGGAGATCAGGAAAGATCAGGAAATCAGGTTGCTCCACGACCATAGGGCTCAATGTGTTTTCTCTTTGGCCATGGCCAGGGTGTGCAGCCTGACAGAAACATCACCGGGCCTTCTCCTGCTCTCGATGTGACCCAGCTTCCCATTCAAGGTGAAGCGGGACAGTTTCTGGTTGGGCTGAAGATGGCAGGGACGGTTTCCCAGTGCTGCCCTGTGTCCATGCAGGATGAGCCCAGGTCCCAGATGGCTTCATGATGATCTGCTAGCCACCAGGGGAGAGGCAGATGCCTCTGATGGAGGAAGTAGCCCTGTCTGGTCTGTGCCCAGTCTGACATATCTATACTCATTTTGAAGAAGCTGGTTTTCATCTCACTGCTGGCTCTGTGGTGCTTTACATGCTGCACTTATTTTTTGGACACATGCAACCCAAACAGAGAACTAGTGAAAGCCTCCTTCATTTTCTATTGCTCTCTGCTAGATGCAAATTAGCTCTTTCAGGAGGGCACCTTGCCTGAGTTCTCAGCAGCCGATTTCCCAGGGACGGGGAGGGGACAGATGCAAATTAAAGGTCTGTAGACCTTTTCCCCAGCTGCTAGCGCTGTCTGCTGTGGTACCCACACGAGAACGGCTCTGCCTCTGTGCCCTCTCCTCACCACAGTACCACAGACTCCTATGATGCTAAATAACATCTGAGGCCTTGCCCACGTCTCAGAGAAACTTGACCTAGTTTCTCCATCAAAACACCTGCATTACCGAGCTTACCTAAGCGGCAGATCACAGACTGAGCAAAATCTTAAACACTAAGGGTTTTTTCTTTTTTCCTCCCCAGAATTAAATAATAATAAAAAAAAGCGGCTGCCAAACAAAGTCTTATTTCAGTTTGATTTATTCTAAGCTGCCCTAAATATTTTGCTTTTCTCTTCTGTTGAATGCAGTATTTTTTACTGCAGGCTCATGGCAACATCACAGAGATCTGGGGGAGACGGAGATTTCTGGATGTGCGAATGCAATGAGAAGCAATTGGGTGCTGTGGAATATGCCCATGACAATAATAACTATTGTGAGGTTTCTGTTAAGTTGGACTACACAGAAAGAATTAACAGAATTGGCATTTATGTTAGATGTCATGATTAAGGTTCCAAATGTAACTTCAGGTTTGATTGCAATGAGATTAAAGGAGGAGAAAATATCCCTTCTGATTACAGGACACAGTCCAATGAAAGAGGTTCACATGTGAAATATTTTTTTTCAGCTGCTTGGGCTAGGAACTTAGTTTCTTTAAAAATGTCATGCTTAGATTATGAAGTCCTGGTGTATAATTTGGTATTTTCTGATAATGTTCCAGGCCAGGGAACTGCAGAGCAATGAAGACAGCAGGCCCCATCTTTATGGAGTATTTTGCCCCGGTGTTGTTCTGGACTTTATTTCAAGCAAAGAAATTAAATAGTGGCCCACAAAGAGCCGAGCAGAAGAGGCAGCCTACCACCTTGCAGGGAGGGTAAGGATTTGTATTCATATTTCAGTGGGAATTCAGAAAGCACAACACTGATCTGGTTTTTCTTTCAGTCGTGTTGGCTTGAGAGTGGTGCAGCCCTAACATTTTCCCTGGGGTTTTACTCCAGCGGAAGCACATCCCAGGTGAACTCCATGATGCCCTTCTGTCTGCTTAGTCACATCAGGGCTGGGTGCGGAGGTTTGGCCATAGCAACGTTGCTCTCCTGGCCCCTGCTATAGAAGCTTTTCCTGGAAAAATCTGGTATTTTAAGGGTAAAGGCTGTTTCCCTCAAGGGATTGTTTTCATTATACCAACATAAAGGTAACTTTGCCAGTATAGCTGCCAGTCAAAGAGGACTTGACCAGCAAAGCAGTCCTGGAGTCGAGGTAACCCAAGCCCTGCTTCTCTTAGTGCAAAATGCACTGCAGTAGCCTGGTGAGGACGCTGGCAGATGTTGAATGTGACTGCAACGGACACAGAGTATTGCTCAGCCTTGGAGAATTTTTCCTCATGTTCAGCATGGTTTGTTTTGGAGTTCACTGCTGCCAGGAAGAGCTGCAGTGGGGCTGTAAGGTTTCTAAGGCAGATATGGGGCATCATCTACCAGCATTTTGCTTATCTCATGCACTACCTGGTGTCAGACATGGTTTCTGAGGGTAACCTTTCTGTGGTCTGGTTATACAGAACAGCATCAGCAGTTATTTTATTTGGTGAAAGTTATTTTGCCAGATGAAAACTATGGGGGAGGCAAGAAGTGATGGATTGTTTTTCCCTCTGTATGTGTGACAAGTCTGCCCCAGGCTATCTGGCCACACTTCACAGCACGGCAGAAAGAACTTCCCTCTTGCTCATGAATTTATCCAATTGTCCAAGTTCTTCTTGTGTTGTCCCAAGCTCAAATGCTTCCCTTTTGTCTTCTAAGGCAGGAAGACTTGCCAATTCCCCACATGCGTGTGCTCACATGAACACAGAGAAAGCAGTATTTAATGCTCACATGCATTATATTTAACAGCTGCACAGCTTTAGCAAAACAGGAGTCAGACCAAAATGTAGCTCATTGTTTTTAATAAAAAGAATACCAGTCTTGCCAGATGTGGTGTATGTTTTTCCAAATGAACTAGAACAGTGTCTGCAGCTGAGTATGATATGGGCTTGTGCAATAACATCACTTGTTTTTGCATGCCCATGAATGGCAAGGCACAGACTGGTGTTTAATAGAAGACACAAAGAGTTTTCTTCATGAGAACAGAATGAACTTGAAGGAAATTGAGTACAGGCTATTCGCTATACTGTTAACTCTACTACAGCAGTAGCCAGCCTGTGGATCAATAGATGTTTCTCCCAGCAAAGACAAACAAGGCTGATGGTCTCCTTTATGATGGCCGTTGTCATGTCATACTACTGCAAGCCAATGGGACCAAAATATTGAGAACAAGCTGAATCTGGAAGATGGAGAGGCGTTTCTTGGGATGGTTGCTGTCCTTGCAAAGATGTGAACGCCACAAACTGAGCAATATACAGAGTACACTGCAGACAAGAGAGGCACGTAGGCTCACAACAGTGTGTGAAGCTGAGCCAATCAGAGCTTTCCTCAAACCAAGAGAAGAGTCAGGAAACATCACTGATGTAGGACCAAGTCTCCACCAGGTGTAGGCTGTAGTAGCATCATTGACTGTGCCTTGATCTTAAAGTACCATAGCGTTTCCAAAGCTTTTTCTGCTTGAGCTGTAGGACACTCCAAAGGTTGCCTTGACACTCTTGGTACGACATCTCTAAGTCATCCTGGAGCTCAGGTTGCACCTCCACAAAGAATTTCTCTCCCAACACCAAGGGTGGATGTGTGACTCCTTCTGTGTGACTATTCCTGCTACTGTTTGACATCTCCATCCATTGGTAACCTCTGACATCTGCAATTTGCTGGGAGAGAAAAAACAAATATTCTCATAACACATCACCTCTGAAAAGGCAGCCACAGTCATTCTCTTTCCTGCTTGATGTTAGGATTTTGCTAAATGGAGAGGAAAGGAGGGATGTCAGGGTCAAGCAGACTGCTTGTCCTCACCAAGCAGTGCAGCCCCCATGTTGAGCTGCTTTCAAGCAGTCCTGCGCATCACAGAGCAGATGGGTCCTGGAAGAGGGAGTATGTTCGGGGAAGCCTAGGTACTACTGTGCTGTAAACAAACTTCCCTTTTAAACAGTTCATCTAAGTGCTGGATGTGGATAAACCTCATCTTGTTTTAATCACTGACTCTTACGGCAGCAGCAGCAGCACCCGGCACAGCCACTCCAGGTCTTGATCCTGATATCATTAAAAAAAAAAAAATTTCCTCTCCTTGCTGGTACAGTGGTTCAGACTAAATAACTTCACAGCTTGAGAATGGATACATGTAATTCACATGTAGCTGGGTTTATGATGTCGATATGCTAATCTGGCTATTATCGTCTTTTTTTTAAAGCTAGTTACCATGAGGGTAGCGCAGGCAGGCCTGGCCACAGTGATTTCAAAGGCAGAGGAGAGCACATCCCAGCTCTGGCAGGAGCTCATTGCTTTCAGGCGGCCTCACTGCAGCCTGTATTGGAGCCTCAGGGTCCTGATGCCTCTGGCTCCCCATGCCTTCTCCAGCACAGCTCCATTTCTAGGCTCCACCTGTGCCTTCTGTGTATGTCTGTGAAAGCTATTCAGTGGATGAAAAAGAGGAATGTCTCATTTAGTGAAGACAAGGTCTTTAAAAAATGGAGTTTTGGAGAGAGATTTCCCTCATCTGGGCAAAGGCATCGGTTCAATGTTTGGCATGGGTGAGGGACAGGCGAGTCCCCAGGCTGGGAGTTCAGACTCTGCCAGAACCAAGTGATTCCTCATCCGGGGTTTAAATGCCACTGTATTATCTGAGATCCTTCTCAGACTTGTCATCGGAGGCATAATTAGCAGCAATCACATGTGACTCCTCCTCCGTTCTGGTCCCTTGGGGAATTTGGGTGTGTGCTTTCCATTGCTGTCCCATCACAAAGTCATCCCCTACCAGGGCAACTTCAAAGAAGTTTACTGGGAGTGGGAGTGTGGGTTTAGAGACCCTCAGTGCCCGCCCCACCTCCGCCAGGTCTTTGCTTCCATGTAGCAGCACCAGAGAAATGCTGTTGCTGCACCAGCCGCACTTGCTGTCAGTGCAGAAGTGATCTGGACTTTCTCAGAGGAGGAACAAAATTGGGTTATAAAAGACTTGGCTGTTCTCATTGATGCTGAAGTCCGTGGAGTTTTCTATTCTCATGTAGTTTCCTGTGTCTCTTCATCATGCTGTTGCAGCCCAACCTTCAGGTCTGCAGCACCAGCAATGCCTTGCGGGGTGCTTGAATCCCAGGATGGATGAATCTGCCCTTCACCCACCTTCATTTTTGTTCTACAAGCTGATAAGTCAGTAAAAGAAGATTTTAGTGTGTGTTGAGGACCTGCAGGCATATTTTGAAATGAGTTGCATACAAGGCTTTCTCCATAGTAACTTATCCGTTGTCCAGTGCAGAGCAGCATTTAGCCCTAGGTTGTGTATGTTCCCATTTTACGGCAGTGAAAGAGGCAGCAATGTGAAAAGCTACTAAGAGCTCTTTAGAGCAAATGTTTCATAATTGTAGGCCATGAAAAAATAAAAGTCACTGAAAAATCCAGACTGCACAATCCATAGCTCAGAACTCAGCAGCTACCAAACACTGACAATTAACATCTCCTGCGCAGGCAGCAGGCTGGTGTGACTGGGTGATGACATAAACACAAAACAGTAAACATATTACTTTAGTTTAGCTTCAGATACTGCTCAGTAAGGTTTTTTCTACTCTTTTTTCACTATGTTCACTGTCATAATGGTCAATTAGCTGATTATTTGACTACATTTTTCTTACAAATGTACTAGTGTTCAAGGCACAGTACATTTCTGATATTGGTTTTGGAGTCTATGGTTATTGTTCATGAATTTTTCACCCAGAAGACCACCCTTCTTTGATTCAGTCCTGGAGTGGATCTGTGCACCTCATGGGTATGTTGTATCTTCTTCAAGTATAACTTGACAAACATTTAATCTATGGGAACTCTGTAGGAGAAATAGGTCCATCACGCTTATGCGCTAGACATGCAAGGGGGAAAAGTATGGCAGGAATATCACTACTGTCCAGGTAAAATGCATGTGTATAGCTATAACAAGCCACACTAATGTTGATAATTTAGGCATCTTTACAGCGAGTGCATAATTTCTTCTAAAGAGTGTAAGAAAGCAAAGTGTGAGAAAATTTCCAAGGAAAATGTACATAGAATGAAATGCAACACAGCAAGGAAACACAAACCGAGCTCCAGCAATGGAACGAATGTATTGCTTGAGAGGTAATATGTGATAATGTAGGTAAAGACCAGGCCATCTCATTTACCGACATTGGACAGAGTTGAGAATGTGCAGCTAAGCTTTATTTTTATTGTAGTCCTAAGGTAGTTATTTTTAATTATTTAGCTTATTGGCTCATTATTTAAAAATGAGTTAAGTATTTTTAGGTACTCCTGATTTTACACCATCTACTCACGGAGCTTTCTCACTCTTACACCTCTGTATGGATTTTTTGTAACAAAAAAAGTAAAGATGCTGTTACAACTCAGGAAAGAGGTCTTGGAGCCATCGTTGACAGCTCTCTGAAATCGTTGGCTTAATGTTAAGTGGAAACGAAGAAAGTCAATAACATGCTGGAGCTCATCAGGAAGGATATTGCAGTCATGAACAGAGTCGTTTTGCTGCTACGTTTTTGGTGCTCCCATGCTCTGAGTCCTGTGTGTGATCCCGGTTTCTGCATCTCAAGGACATTAAAGAGTTAGGGGAAGTGGCGAGGAAGGCAACCAAAATAACCTAGGGGTTGGAGAAGCTGCCTTATGAGGAGGCACTAGAAAGGCTGGGTCTTTTCTGGATGAAGAGAAAGCTGAAGGGGGGATGTGATTGGGATTGACAACCCCAGGGAGGTGGTGGGCAGTGTGACTGCAGAAAGATTACTGACCACATCCCACAATACGGGAACTACCTGACACTCACTGAAACCAGCAGAGGATCTTTTAAAAGAAAGAATTGCTTTACATAGGGTGTACTGAACTTCTGGCATTGCTGCTACGGGAGCCTGTGAAACAGGCAATGAACAGCAACCAGAGGGAACCTGAACATCCCTTTTCCAGTGAGTGTCAATGCTGGGGGAGTGTGAGGGAGATAAACCACAGGTCTCTGGGCTTGTGTGCTCTCCCTAAGTAGCATCTCCTGCTGTCACTGGTGGGATAGATGGATGAGGGATCTGACACAGCAGGGTATTTCTAATGAGCTTGTGCTCTTATGCAGAGGTAGCCGATTCATTTTGACTTCTGAAGAAAACCAGGGAAATTTTGAGCTAAATGGAGACAATTTGAGGGAGAATTTCATGGATATTTTGACAACTTTAAATAGAAGGTTAGTACTGAAAAAAATCAGGCTTCTTTAAAAATCATGTTACCTCTTAATAGACATTCTACATAGCATACATTTGATTTTTATATATCATAGAACCGAAGAGTAACTGGGGTTGGCAGAGACCTCTGGAGGTCTCTCAAAGCAGGTCGAGCTTCAAAGTTAGATCAAGTTGCCTGTTGTCCCTTTGCAGTACACCTCTGAGAAGTCTGGCTCCATCTTCTCTGTAATGCTCCTCTTAGGAAGATAATAATTCAGCGAGGAGTATAAAAGTGATGTGAAATTTTTTCCACCTCTTTCAGCGATGGGCTGTGACCTTGCATTAATACAAGTTTCCTGTAGATGGACATATTTTCTATGAGTGTTCCCTTCCCATCTCTCTTCCCCTCAGGACTTTCTCAGCGCAAGTGTTGAGTGAATAACTCATTTCCTTGGAAAATGCACACCCCATTTTATGGGAAACTCCTATAGAAACATAAAGAGGAACCTCAGGTCTCAGAACTGCTTCCTCTTTTCTCCCAGACTTCTGCTATAAAGGTGGTGAGAAAACAAAGACTGATTCTGATCTGCTCCGTACCCTTCTCCTCCAAGTCCTGGAAACGATGATGAATGTGCATGGGCTGGTTCATAGCATATGTAGGAGGGAAAACTGCCAAGGCTATTCTTTTAAATAATGCCCTGACAAGGGAGAAGTGGAGCTGCACCTTCCCAGGGTCTTGCCAGGATATCAGTGCAAACAGGAGTTCAAGGTAGCTGGAGAGAGGGGAACGTTCAGGCTGACCACAGATCATGTCTCTTGAGTGTCGGACATGGTGACAGCTGGCTTTTGAGTAAAACAGGCAAGGAAAGAAAAAGGCTTTTTATGACTTTCTACTGTAAAAGCACACATATGGACTTCTGCAGACAAGACAGCATTGTCCCAAGGACTGTGGGAAAATACATAAATTGCTGTGTGTTGTGGCTGTCATTAGCCACTACTAGGGAGAGTGAGAAGCAGGTATTCTTGACCCCAAAATCCTACTTTCTATGGCCAGGCACTAGAGATACTCTGCAGCGAGCCACCATCATGGCAGAATCCGTTCATTCATCACTGAATATAGGACAGACATCACCTTAACTTTTTAGTGTCGCTAGACACTGTGGCTGTATACGATCATTATATAGGGTCCAATTACGCGGCAGGTTGAAGGAGCAAGAACAAAACCACTTTGGGCAGCTAAGCTAAGGGAGACAGGATTTGGTGTATGCTAGTGATCACAATTTGTCCCTTGAAGGCTCCTATTCAATCTGTCAGCGTGCACCAAAGGCCGTGCCACCACATGGTGTTTGCTGCCCATGTTCATACTTGCCGGATGGGGCCAGTATCTCCAGCTCTATGGAGAAACGCCACTCACTGGAGCAGAGAGCAGGACGTTGCTTTGAGTAACGTGGAGGTATTGCAGAAGCAACGACGGCCCTCTCAAAGTGGCTGCTCACATTTGCTGCAGAGTGGTGCTGCTGGAAGTAATAACAGTTAGCACTGACACAGCACTTCACCCAAACATTGGGTAATTAATCTGCGAAGCAGCAGGGGATGCTTTTTGCGACTGGTTCTGTAAGCACGACTAACGGACTAGAGTGAAGAGAGCTATTAAAAACCATGCTCACATCCAAATTGTCCCTTGGCAACTAAAGAAAAGCCTCCATAACTTACCATGTCCTCTTTGTTTTATTAGCCCTCTTAATATTCAAATGAAGAGAAAGTTTTTCAGAGCCGGTCCTCAGCCTGCCCAGCTTGCAGAAGCTTGGCGGACTTCAAAGGAGCTGCAACAATTTATTGTGGTTCATACTCCAGACATTTTGTGAGGATGAATACATATTCTAGCTGGAAAACAGCTCACTTATAAAGATTATAGTATATCCCAGTTAGCAGGACACTGTAGATTATCTGGTTTTATAGGTTTCCCCCCTTCCCTCCCTTGACTCTTTGTAGTTTAAAAGTTTGGAAACAAAATTGCTTTTGCTACTGAGTTCATTTTCCAGTTAGCGAGCACTGACTGCTTTTTTCCCTCCCCCAGTGAAGCTGCACTGGGGCGGCCGTGGGAGGAAGGAAGGAGAGTTTTGTGGTTACGGCTCGGATTTGGAAGCTGGGATGCCAGGGCTCTGCTGCCAGTCCTGTCTTCTGTTTCCATGTGACTCAGAGCAAATCGTGTAACCTGCTTGCCAAAGTGCTCTGTAGGATTTACTCAGTGCACCATGTCACTGCATCCCGTGACTGCATCCTCTGACTGGTATCAAACAAATGATTTTCATTGTTTTTATAGAAACTTCTCCAAATGACCACACATTTTTTGAAGGCAAAACATGCAGGGAGGGTAATTATTTGGCCTCCGATGGAAATGCTGGGTTCTCATTCTGGTAAGGGTGCTTCCTCAAGAGTCTGAGGTTGAATTCCCAGGGCTAAAATCCAAATTGCTTTATGTCCAAATCCTCAGCATCTATGGAACATGGGTGACTGTTGTGCATTTAGAGCTGTGTCCACAGTGTAGCTGTGTGTAGCTGAGTGTAGCTGTGGCAGCCCTTGGTTTAGGTACTCCAGCTCTTCATGCCATGTGGGCAGGTATGGAGAGCCAAGTCCTTGGGTAGAGCATTCTCAGAAACCGGCAAGATTAAGCCTCATCTCTCACTGGTGAGGACAAATCACTTCAGGCAAGTCAATCGTTTTAGAGTCTCATTCCTGAGCTTTCCAGGGGGGGTAAGCACTGACTTGCAACACAGCAAAGGCTCATAGGAAAGAGAAATAATAGGATCTTTGGTCCAGTAGCATAACGGTATAGGTGTGGATCTGGGACAGACGCCTGCACCAATGTGTGTCATTGCTTCGTATAGCAGAAGTGCTTTGGACAGGAGAGGTTCAAGTCGTGCCATCCTAGAAGGCTTTATAGATGGCTGCTGTGGTTCTCTTCTGGATGGTGGGAGATGGCAGCTCAGATGGCAGCTCAGAATCACACAGTTAAACTGGCAATAAGGAAAAGTGTCAACAGAGAGATTTCTGCTGTCTGCCATAGTGGTAACTCCACAAGCCACTAGAGATTACGAGGAGGAAGGTTTCTTTTAGGGTTTTGTTTCTTAGTATCATCCTCTGAAGTTTAGCTGCTTTCCAAGCTCCACCCTGAACATGTATTTTCCTTCTGTTTGTACCCCTTACACCTTTGCAGACTGGGCAAAGCCTTTCCTATACCCTTTCTTGGGGAGGATATTTAGAGATTTCAGTGATCCTAAGTTAGTGCCTTGTAGTTCCTTTGTGTAGCTGTCATTTACTGAATTTCCCTCTAATTTGTCAAAACTTCATTTCTCTCCTACAGCTCAAATGATATCTAGCACATACAATACCTAGCAGAATAATTCAGGAGTGGTTTCTCCTTCCTTTTATCACCAAACCCAAAAGGGGAAAGAAGTCTTCCCAAAGGACCTCCCAGTAAAAATGTGGGGTAGCAAAGCACAAAGTGCTACACAGACCATTATAAATGGTCCAGCTGTTGCAATGACAACTACTGATGTGGATGAGAGAAGGTCACTGAGCTTCATGGAAAAAGTGAGCTCTTAAGGAGATACAGAGAAATGGAGGTCATTGACCATGGAGGGAGAAGGGCGATGGAAACCAGCTGGGATTGTGGTCAAGATGCCAATCTGGATGGGTGTTTGGGCAGGCATAGTGAAGCACAGGCAAACCACATTTTGTGGCTGGGAATAAGTGTGAATGCGCTTTAAAAGCAGACCCCAGGGCACTGGTGAGGGAACTGGGACAGACTCAGATGGGCGAGGTGAGGAGGTGCAGAGACAGGTGAGGCACAAACAGGACGGGTATTTGCTTGGCTCCTCTTGCTCTCGATCTGCCTTTTTCCCTAGTGCATCCAGACTAATGTCTGTCACATGCTGTTCCCCCACTCCTGCTCCCTAGCGGGACAGAGCTGCATTCCTGGGAGTGGAGTTTGTTTTAATGGGCTTCCTGAAGTCCTTAAACTGGTTGATTTTTTATCTGTATAAACTTCTTATTTTCTGTTACTCGCTGTTTCTTTAAGAAGAAAGCTATCTCTGTGGTTGCCATGGAAAGTCCTGCGTATCTCATGAGACTGAACCACAGAATATATAGTGCAGCCACAGAAAATAATCTGGAAATATGTTTGCCTGAGAGCTGCAGTCCTCAGGAGCTTGGCAGCCTTGTAAATGGAGATGCCCCAGCTGGGAAAGGGAATTTCTTTTCCCCAGGCAGCTAATGTAGGCATGGGGATGGGATGGTGCCTGGAAATCCTTCGCCTCTGTTAGGGGGGCAGGGGAGAGCTGGGAAGCAGCTTGGGGATGTCGGGATGGCACGGTGCCATCGCTGCTGCGGAACGAGCCAGCGGTGGGGCGAGGACCATGGCCGGAGCGTGAGCGCTTCGGTGCCTCTGCATCCTGCTCACCTCCGCCAGGCGACAACTTCTAAAGGCTGACAGCACAAAAGCACACAAACAACGTGCACAAACCCTGCTGCTCCAACCACTACCTAAAGAGCTGATTCCCACACCTTCCTCTAATCTAAAAACCACAGTTTCCCCTCGCTCCAGCTGCCAAAACCTACAAATTCCCCCACAGCTTCCTTAACACAATGCCGTGTTTCATGACGAAGTGAAACTTGGAAGTGAAAATCAATTGGGATGAATATTGAATTAAAGATGGCGCATTGATTGAACTATCCATTTTCATTTATTTATTTATTTTTAAAAGCCCATTAAGAATGCCTCAATCAATGGTAAGATTAAGGGGTTTGGAACAGAACTGAGGCCAGGTGCCGCTTTAAGACTCCCAAACTGTCCTCTATCTCTGCTAATTTTTTTTAAGTGAACATTACTGGCTTATTTTTCCAACTCAAGAGTTAAAGAAAAAGTTCAGGAGTAAAAAAAAAAAAGAAAAAAAGAGATGAAAAAAGGCCAAACATTCACATCTCAGCAATCTCTTTGAGGATGGATTCATTAATGTTCTGGTGTCTCTATTCTGGATGGCAAACAAAATGTCATTTTAGTGCACAGGTTTGCCCAAGAGCAGTTTGGGGACACTGAATCCCCTCCTCGGTTTTTGAAGCATTCAACGTGCTCATAGGGATGGAGCAGTTTTACAGCCTTCTCCCACCCCTACAGTATAGCTGCCTCCGACCACGCTGTAGCTCAGGTTACCAAACATTTCCATTATAAGACACTGCTTTTAAAATACAGCAGTGTTTGCTGAGGGTCTATCAAACCCAGCATTTTCTAAAAATGCCGACTAAGGTAGTTTGCTGTTCCCAGGAGCGAGGCTGGGGACCCATGGCAAAACCTGTGTGCACTTGGCACAGGTCTCTGGCCCCTGGAAGTTGCTCGAGATGCCTTGTGTGCCCAAAGATGGTGAAGCATGAACCAGGAGCCAGGGCAGCTTTGTGAGTGTGAAAGGGACTGGTTTGCTCAGAAATAACACAACTTCCTATTTCTGCAGTGCACACACTGAAAAACTCCACATGCAGAAGAGCCACACACAGGCCACTGCTTCAGGGGTGTTGGGGAGTCACTGAAATTAATAGTAAAAGCTGGCAAAGTCCCCATTACTGTTCTTATTCCTTGTCTTAAGCCAGCTGCTGGGCCTTTCGTACACACAGGAAAGTCACGTTGTGGCTTAGTGTCTCCTCAGCCCATGTCAACTCCTGCCCCAGTTCTCCTTCTGCAGGGGCTGTAACACATGTTTTGGTGAAAAGCAAGCTCTTCTCACTCTTCAGCCAAGCTGACCAGGCTTTTATGCTGGTGCTTCTGCCATGCTCCTACATCCACGTCTAGCCCACACATGCTGTTGTTGGCCCTAAACTCCCTGCAGGCCCTCAAAGCTCCCAACCTGCCTTGCAGCACCCGCCTTGTCTCACAACATCTCATTGGGATTGGTTGGCCCAGCTTCTGAACATGAAAGGGCTGTTTTAAATTGCAGTTTGAATTACCCAGTTTCTTCTCCATGCTGAGCACTTCACAGTTTCCAGAGTTCTAATTTCTTCTTCAGGACTTTCTCCCAACCTGGGCTGTGGGTATTTCCAGCTAGACCTCAGCAGGTAGACCCTCCCTCCCAGCTCCATCCAGGTCCAGGGCACAATCCAGGGCACAAGTCTCTCTGCAAATCCCTGTACTTTCAGGCTGTTATTCCAGGACCACATTGATCTGTGTCAGGCTTTCTCCCATAAGAGTGTTTCTATTGTATTAGCCAGAAAGCAGAGTTTTTGTGGGCATGGGAGAAAGGATGACAAAGCTTCTCTGATAATATTTGCATCCCTTCAATCAGGTCCCACCATTATGCGATGCCTCAACTCTGGCCCCAGCCCAAACTCACCAACTGGAAGATGGACGAGTGGACACAGAGGGGGCTGGACGCTGCTCCACCTCCAAGCATCAATTTGTGCAGTGACACACTCATTTACTACCTGCAAGTTTTGAAAAGTTGAGGAAAAAATGAGTGCTCTGAGGTTGGCTTGTGACAATTTACTTTCAGTTTCTAAAGAGTTTCACTAAGAAGGTGCTTCTTACTGAACCTGATAATATGACTACATTATGAATGAGGCCTGAAAACCATCTTCAGAAGTGCTTTAATACCAGTTTAAGAGGAAACTGAAACAACGCAAACATTTTGCAAATAATATCATCAAGTGCTTTTCAAATGCTCTGCGTGGAAAATCTTTTTGTGTTTGAGGCCAAAGATATATCACAAAATAATACTTGGTAGCTAGAGATATACAGGTTCGCCATTTGCAGGTAAAGGCTCAGGCTGGCAAATTTTGCAAATTGAGTATTTTCCTTGTTTCACATTTCAATAAATCCTCTTCCCGTCTCCACCTTCTGGGTTTGAGGGTGCTCATGGCCGTCATGTGGTGTCGTGGTTTAACCCCAGTTGGCAACTAAGCACCACACAGCTGCTTGCTCACCCTCCCCAACCCTGATGGGATGGGGGAAAAAATAGGAAAAAAAAAGTTAAACTGGTGGGTTGAGATAAAGGCAGTTTAACAGGACAGTAGAGGAAGAGAAAGTAATAATAATAATAATAATAATAATAATAATAAAAGAATATACAAAGCAAGTGATGCACAATGCAATTGCTCACCACCCACTGACCGATGCCCAGCCCATCCCTGAGCAGCGATTGCCTCCCCTCAGCCAACTCCCCCCAGTTTATATACTGAGCATGACATCATATGGTATGGAATAGCCCTTTGGTCAGTTTGGGTCAGCTGTCCTGGCTGTGCCCCCTCCCAGCTTCTTGTGCACCTGGCAGAGCATGGGAAGCTGAAAAAGAAAGTCCTTGACTGGGGTAAGCACTACTTAGCAACAACTAAAACATCAGTGTGTTATCAGCATTCTTCTCATACTAAATCCAAAACACAGCACTATGCCAGCTACTAGCAAAAAAAATAACTCTATCCCAGCTGAAACCAGGACACATGGAGATCAGGAATTCCCCCTGCTAGAAGCCTTTTGCTGCTGGTTAGCCTTTGACTGCATTAAAAGCCATTTCACCATCTTGCAAGCCAGTCTCTCCTTTTAGTAGCACTGATAACATCTTGGTAGTCCCAGCAGTAACTAGCGGTGCTGGGCTGTCCCGCTCCCAGGTTGGACAAGAGCGTTACCAGAAGCACACTGCATGGTGGAATTCAGCAAAAAAAGCTCCATATGTTGTATGCAAAAGAAAACATTACTTTTGGCACAACTTTTTGTGCCAGAAGCCAATTGCCACCAGAATACAGATGCAGAACTTGCCAGAACAAACCTAATTGCAATACTTGGGAGGTGTTTTATATTTTTCTTCCTAACTGTGTCCAGGTGTGTTGAATTGTTTGAGGGAAATTCATGGTATTGAGAAACAGAAAAAGGCTAATTGTTTAACTAATGATAGGAGCAGTACATTCTGCTGATCCTGAATCTCTGAACTGGTGGTTTGCTTTGTTGTTTCTACTTTAAGTAGGATAAATCTAAATAAAGAACATTATGTGTAACAGCTACTTCTGAGATGCTCGCTACTGGAGTTCATGGATACATTAATATATGAATTAATGGATTATTTCTGAGTAAGGCACTAATAGGTAAAAAGAAAAATAAAGGAAAATAAGGTGAAGATCAAATGAAAAATTTCCAAATATTAAAATGAAGCCTTCAATCAAACCCAAATATTTTTAGGAATTTTGATCCACAAAGTATTTTCATTATTTTGACTTTGCATCTTGGTTCAGTATATTTTTCTGAGTTCCTGAAAATATTTGAGTGAAAAGAAAGTTTTCTTTTATCAGTTGTAACAGTTACTACAAGCAGGATAACTGAGCAATGAAATATGCTGCAAATAAGATACATTCCTCCAAAGTCCTCCCTCTATAGTAGTTTCTTCATTGGTAACATGGAGATAACCACAGTGTTTTTCCATTGCCAAATATTTTGCAATTTGCCGGCACACACAGACCTCTACTTAAGAACTCTAAAGTGCTGTTGTTGCCAGCAATGCCTGAAGAATAAAGAAAAGAAAATGCTGTAGGATGGGCGAAAAGGAATAGCCGAGAGAAATGTGGAAAGTAGCTGTTTTCTTTATTTGCTGGTGGATACACGGAGGTTATGCACACAGAGGCACTTTTCACAAAGCCTATTCAATCACGTGAAAAACTCTTTGAGTTCAATAGCTCATTTCGGTTTCATTTGCTATCAAAAATGTATGCATGCATCTTCCTAGGATGGCCTCTTCAGATATCAAGAAGCCATTAAAAGACAGTTCCTAACTCTATTAAATGGGCATTGTGGTTTTTAAACTGATGATTCTCTTTATTTACCTGTGAAATGCTCTGTTTGCAGGTGGTGCTGAAATGTCATATGTCCCTACACACGCACATCGGTCTTATCTCAGAAATAGCCCTGCTCCCTGACAAGCAAAAGAAGAAGAAATCAACAACCTCCAACATTAGGACACTGAATATAGAGGCCTGGACAAAAAAAAAGATTTTAAAGACAGTGAGAAACTCCCGTTTCCTCACACATCGGGGATGGGTTTGGTTGTATGCGGTAGGCACAGAGGTCGGTCGCAAATAAAGCCATGGACTTCAGCAGAGAAGTGGGTAATTGCCTGTTGAGTCTCAGATTATCTTGTTTCACAAAATGGGTTACGCTACCATAGGGAGGCAAAAGGGAGGAAAATTGCAGGCGAAAACGGTTAAAAAGCTTGTTTGAGCGAAGAGAGATCTTCTGCGCCCGCTCTGTCCATTAAGCTGCTGGCTGCGTTGCTCCCATCGCCTGGCTGCGGGGTCACGGTAAATAGGATGCCGGGGAGGAGGATTTCACTCCATGCGGCACCAGGGAGGTGGCACGCTGCCAGCTGGCACGGCCCCCTTTTCATACCTGAATTTTCAGGGAGGGGAATCCAAATCGCTGAGGGGCTGTAGCACCCTGGCATGCCGCTGCTGTCCCTAGTCAAAGTGAGCTAATATTGTAGAGACAATGATGGATTGTTATTCTGGCATTGCTTCACTTTATCTTTCTAAAGCATTCCCTGGAAAAAAAAAAATTCACCTCCTTCAAACCACAGATAGAGGTAGGAAAACACAGACTGCAGTCCCACTACGGGGACTGTGCATTAACGTCCTACCCAGCAGCACTAATTTTGTTTGAGACTGAGCATAGAAAAACAAGTATGAGAACCGCTTTTCCATTGAATTAGCTGAGCACCCACCATGAAGTTCCGGCTGGCTCTGTGTTTTCATGCTGGGTTTAAGCTCGGCTTTGGGGTGACAGAGGTCCGTCATCAAGGTAAGCAGTGGAAGCAAGTGATAACTTTTTCCAGCCTGAAGCCTGTCAGGGTGAAGTCAACCTGCCCACAGTTTTTGAGCAAATTTGAGATGTCAGAGTGAGTTTTTATCAGATAAGTGTTTTGTATTATGAAGCTGCAGTGGTCTTTATTATTGGACACCAGGTGTCCTAAAGGTGGATTTATTGTATGGTCAAGCCTTGCTTTCAGTGATTTCTGTGTCATTTGCAGCTTTTCCCTTATAATTCACAGAGGTTTTGGTTTTCTCTGAAAGCTGAATCAAACCTCTGGTCCAAGTAAATGACAATCCATTTCAGTTTGTTAGCTCTGATGGTAGTGGCTCTACCTGGTTTGGAAAATGGCATGGCAAACCAGTTCAGGAGTATGTTTGGTAGAAGCTGTGTTAGGAGGATCAACGCCTGTGATAACTGTTTCTGTGGTGAGATGGAAGGCTTTCAATTGCAAGGCTGCCTCTGCTATGTTTCTCTATCATTAAATCACTTAAAAAGACAAGCAAAATATTGCTTCTAATTTTTCTTAAATACAGTTGGTGCATTTATCACAACATTTTGCCTTTTCCTCTTGTTTGGTTTCATTCCATGTCTCTCTCGGTTGCGTGGGTTTCTGCATTTCTGCGGGCTGTCCTTTGACTAGTGCTGTCACAAAAACTCCAGCTCATTCCTCCTTCATTCCTCAGGAATAGCTTCAGATATTTATACCATAAAACAAAGTCTATGTTGTACGCTCTAGTCACTGGTGCCATTTCTACCTAATGTGCATGGTGTTGAATCAAAGAATGAAGATATTAATGTTTTTTATTAGACATTTTGTGAAACTGTATGAACTAGATGCAATGATTTCTTTTTTCTTTTTTTTTTTAACCTTTCTTCCTCAACCCAGCATTTCCTTTCCATAGTCACAGGAAAACTCTCTAGGAGAAGGTGAACAGAAACCCAGATGCCTCCTGTGTTTCCCTGGAGGGCCTAAAATACCATGGTATTTCAGCAGATGGTACCATGGTAACATCGAGGATGATGCTAGGATCTAGGCAGGCTAAGAGAGACCACGTCATTCTCAATCTGGATCAGGCTTTGGGGCTCCTCACTTCCAAGGAGCATCACGAGGGATGGCCATTGAGTTACAAAGGCCGGGGTGGGCCCCCACTGGTGTACAAGCACAGACAATGGTCCAGACCAAGGTGTCTCCCTAGAGTGGCATGCAAGCCAACTTGTACATCCACACTGCACCTCCAGAAGCCCACTGTGATGTCTCATTTCTGGCTGAACAGGCAACGGCAGCACAGAAGGAAAGGTAACACAGAAAATCAAAGTTGAAGTACCCATGGAAACACACTGAGATCTTATTGAGGTGTCAGAAAACCACCATGATGAGATGTGCACACATTTTTGAGACTGGCAGATGTTCCTCAGGACACATCTTCATGTTTTGTTCCTTATCTGACAAATTCTTGAGTCTACCAAGTTTCCTCTGTCACCCAGGGTAGCGCAGATTGAATCAGTGCTTTGCATTTTTTTTTCTTTTATGCTGTTTGCCCAAATATTTGAGAATATTTTAAGAAGCACTAATGTTCACAGAGCTGCTCAGGCTTAGCGTCCAGGATGTGAAGACAAGTAGCCTGGATAGTAACTGACTTTTCAAAAGCAGTCTGCAATAATTTTTTGGGTGTGCAATTTGGATGTTCAGATCCAGATCCTCTCTTTTACCACTTTACCAACACGCGGGTAAAACTATCCAACACTGCCTTAAAAGGAAGGTCCAGGCCTGGGGTGACGAAGACACTTGAGGTGAGAGAACAAGAAGTGCTGGTCTCTGGAGTGACCGTCTGCAACCCTCCTCTCCAATTCCTTCCACTTACCCCAGTGGCTCCAGAAAACAGGGTGTAAATGGTTAAGAGAAGTTGTGAGACTTAGAGGGCTATAATCTGGAACGGCTCTGGGAATTTCAGCAATGTTAAATGAGAATAAAACCAACATGTTAACTGAACAGAAATATCTGTTTGTCACCCTCCCTAGAAATGTTTCTGAAGAGCAGATTTCCTCTGCATGGAAGATCAGGAAGGCAAATGCTGTGCCACTGGAGAAAATGAAATGAAACGTCCTTCAGATATGCCCGGATAGCTCCAGAGCCAAAGGTCACCCTTGCTCCTCAGGTGCAAGTGGAGATCACTGAGACCTACAGGCTGCTGGAGTGGCTGCGGGGTTGAGCCCTGTGTGAGATACCCTGGTCCTAAAGAGCTGATGTGTGACCGTGTGGGGCACGTGAGGAAGGAGTAATGGAGAGGGCTGGGAAAAACCAAGTCAGCTCTTGCAATCACAGGCGCCGTTGTTTGTAATAGGTGGGCCCTGGCGGCTCTGACTTCAAATGACTTTTTAAAATCAAATCGTTACCTCATGAACAGAAATGATGCACCTAAATTCCTCTTCTGCCTTGAGGCTTATTGACATTTATTTCTTGATGTTGGTTCAAGTATTAATGAGATCTCTCTCCTGTATCCAGCAAGGGCTGAGCTTGCCTTGCAGCCTTCTCCTTAGCTGAGTCTCTCACCTCTAACGTGACTAATGTTGTCTTGCCCCCTCCCAGATTTGGTTGAGGTTGGCCTGTGGGCTCAGAGGATGTACACAGAGACACAGGCAGATGGCGAGTCCAAGCAAAGTTGTGTCTTCAGAAAATCCAGTGATAGTTGTTAAACAGAGCTGGTTGTTACAGCAGTGCCAAAGCCCACTGGCTCAACCAGGTTCCTCAGGAAAATGCAACAGAGCCGGGTGTTAATGGGGAAACTAATGGATAAAACCAGCCTGAACACATGGACGGAGGTAGGGATGCTGTGGGAGCAGGGCAGGGCA
Source organism: Balaeniceps rex (assembly GCA_013401315.1). Classification (NCBI taxonomy): domain Eukaryota; kingdom Metazoa; phylum Chordata; class Aves; order Pelecaniformes; family Balaenicipitidae; genus Balaeniceps; species Balaeniceps rex. Next base: position 69,561 of record VYZW01059610.1, on the reverse strand, counting down.
GGTTGAGGATGGAGGCTGTGATCTTGGGCTGTGGCCCCTTTCCTCACTAATGCTATACTCTGCCTCGGCATCAGGGTTCTGTCTCCATGGCACATTGTGCTCCCTCCTCCAGGTCCAGCAGGCCCCAAAAGCTGACAAATGGGGAGATGAGAAACTGGTAGCATATCAACAATGTGAAAGAAGTGTATGAGCCCACATGGGGCAGCGAGAAGGAGGATGCGCCGGGAGGGAGGGCAGGGTTTTGGAGCTTGAGTTTAGTGCAGGGAGGCAGGAGGACAGAGCCGTGTGAACTGGTGAGGGCACCTGCATCAAACTGCCTTGTTGTTTGCTCCACTTTTGGTGTGAGAAAAATGTGAACGACACAAAAGTGACACCACCTGGGGTAGTCCTGATCTGTACTTTTCACTCTGATAAACACTGCCATTTGGAGCTGGGAGAGGGATGGGAAAGCCTGATAGATACTCATTTCTCTACAGCTGCAATCATACTTGCTACTTACTGGAAAAGTGGTGACCAAGTACTCCTTCAGCTCAGTGGCTTGAAGAGGACAGAATGGCCTTGCAGAGTGGGAAATAACTGTCCAGAAAAACGACAAAGCCATGGACAACACAGTGTCTGGGGCAACCTTTCATCTGCTGCATGAAGAGAAAACATGCAAGACAACCAAAATAACATCCTTTGGCATTGTGTGACCCAGAAAGATTGAAAATAAAGAGAGAGAGAAACGGAATGGAGACAAAAAATAGCAGCATTTTGGAAGATACTTGTTAGTGGTAGCTTTCAATAGTTTTGAGCTGCAGACAAGCCTGTGCTTACACAGCTGGGAGCAGAGGCTTCTTTGGGAAGCGCACTCAGCTGCTCTCAGACCCATTTTCCAGTTCACGGTTCTCCTGTTTCCCCGTGGTGCTCAGAGGCCCGGATCATCGCTTTGGGGAGCAGGTCTGCTGGCTGGAGGACATGGGACTGGAAAGGGATTTGTTTGTGTGGGACAACCAGCATCTGAGTAATCTGTTTCAGTTCACAGACTGGTGCTTCTCACTGGGTGTCTCTCTGAGCATCCCTGTCGTGCAGTCTGCAAACAGCATCTGCGTGAGCCTCTGGCCATGGGCTGCATTTCCTCCCTTGCTCAAGGTTACTCCTCAGCCCTGACTTGCTTCACCACCTACCAGCAGGCCAAATCGGCTGCTGACTCTTTAATGCTGCAGTGATTTCAAAGGACCAGATGCGAGAGTGGCAGGATCTGGCCCTGTGGGAACAGGGATGTTGTTCCAGAAAATGGAGCTGCTCCATTTTCTTCCCCTTAAGTCAGCTGTGCTCTTGGCATCTTCAAACCCATCTCTCATGGCCATCATTATAGTGATTTAACACATCACGGAGTGCTTACCGTTATGCCTTGGGAGACACTGATTTCATAACTGATCATCACCGTAATAAAGCAAAGCAGAATGGCCCCCTCGCTCCCCCCTCCGAGGCTTTCTGTGCTGCCGGGAGTGCAGCAGGGAGCAAGAATATTTGTGTGAGAGCTGCAGTGTCTGCAGAGAGGCTGAGGAAAGCCCTCTGCCTGATACACAGACACAAGGGATTGCTTCTGTGCAGTTGCTGATCACACATTATTCTGACCAAGAGCAGCCAGGCGTTTCAGACAAGCAGAAATTTCTCCACTTGCATGCGCTGGGGCAAGAGTTTTGTCAAGGGAAGGGTCAAGTTCCTGCCACGCTCCAAACAAATTATGGTGTTGAGGATAAGAGCTCATAGATGTAACCACAAGGACTAGAAAGAGCATTTCAATCCTCTTTATCCCAGGGCAGAAGATGCTTGAGGGACAGCCTTTCAAAAGATTTGTGCCAATTTCTTCTTGAGGCGACATTTTATTTTTGACAGAAGCCAGCCAGTCTCCTCAACACAATCATACCAGGGCCATACTTCTGCTCCGCCTGCTGGACCTGAGCCCTTTTGCGCTCCAAAGCCAAATACCACATCGGGCTGCCTCCTGTCCCCCTCCGCCACCTCTGAAATGAAACTGCTGGTCTTTCTTGAAAATAATAGTCTCGTCCTAGAAATGCACATAGAAAGTGACAGCAGTTGTATAGATTGTGACAAACTGAGTTGTTTTCCGAATCATCGTATTGGAAATCTTTAATAAGAAGCATCTGTTTCACTGGTAACATCAATGACCTTTAGCATGAGCACGAGGTGGCTGGTGGACGTGTGGTGTGGAGACCCTGGCCACCAGCCCTGCTAGCGAGGACTGCAAGCAAACCACTGGGCACGTCGGCACTCTGTCAAAACCAGAAAAATCCTGAGTTAGTCACAGCAGGAAGACAGACAGCAACAACATCAGAGCACACTGTTGAGTCCAAGTGATTGGTGATTATTACAGGCTTGACAGTCTTCCAGAGCAAAAAGCTGTACACAGCAACAGTGCAAACCCAAGACAAGGAAAGCAGATGTTCCTGTCTCCTCCTCCATCCTTGTTCCCATATGTTGACTAAATAGGTTTTGTTAAACAGAACATGCCGTAAATCAGAGCTAGGTAGAGTTCACCGGTTGGGTTAAACATGGCTTTTAGGGTGCACAAGTGGACTGCTGTCATTTACAAATAAAGAGATTACTGCTTTAAGCTTTCCCTGAATGACTGTGCCGGCATCCAAGTGGAATATCATATGCTTCACTGAAGTAGTCCTTACTGTTTCAGGACTATATTTTTATGTAATCCACATTTTCTTGGATTACCTATGCATAGGGATCCCAGTTCGGGGTCATCTGAGCAAGAAGTTTCTCAGCTAAAACTACTTGAACCTGCCTGTCTTGTCCTTTGTGCCCAGGACTTCCATGTCTCACAGTGGTATTTTTGCAGGATCAAATGGTCTCATTTTGCCCATTTAGCACCAAATAGCACATGGTGCTGTGATTTTTGGGAAAGTCAAATTAAAACCAGTATTTGAATAAGGATGTACTCTTAGGATGTATGTATTTGTCTCTCAAAAATGACAGTTTACGCTGCACAATATGGTTTGCAGAAGACTGAGTTTTGATTGTCTAGGGATTTTGGAACAACAGGAAATATTCCCAAGCAACCATAAGTGTCTGTTAAAAAAACTTTTTTAGTCATTGGTTCAGTGTCCAGGAAGGTGCTTCCTTTTACACCCGTTACTTGAAGTCTTTAGGTTCCTGGTGAGCTGTTGTATCGCTCTCGAGCTTGGCCCTTCTTCAAATAGTCCCAGCTCCATCCCTGCAGAGAGGGCTGGAGGGGGGAAAATCCCACCCATGCAGAATAGGCAGGGAGAAGCCCCATCAGGCGGCTCCTAGCTTCATGGAAAGATCTTATACAGCCTGAAGACCTGTTCTCATGGCAGACCTGCCTGGGTGTGATGCTGGAAACCCACAGTCTGGTCTTGCAAATCACGTACTCGAAAGGGCTTCTTCCTTCTAATGCACTGACTCAATGACTTTATTAGGATTTATAATCCTGTAACAAATCTATAATTAGCAGCTGAAAGATAACTTCATAAAATCAATATACTGTAATGTAGTTCATGTAATATACAGCCTTTTAGCTGTATATGGATTTTCTTTCTTATGAATGTTTTATCTCTTGTATTTCCCTTTTGCACAGTTTAATTAAAAAATTAGAAACTTTATAAATTAAAATTTTCTATGGAAGGAAAATCTTTTATTGGAGAGAAAAGTGGGCTTGTAATCTTCCAGTATACCTTTATTTTCTGATAGCCCAACTGGAAAAAAAAAAATGTTTTAGTAAAAAAAGGAAATAGTTCATTTACAAGCGTCACATTAAAAAAAAATCAGACTCAAAAAAATCTGAAGGAAAACATGCTAGGAACGAATGATTTTAGTCAAAACAACTTATTTTTAAGTAATACATTTTCATAAACAGCTAAGCAATATTAAATTTTAAATGAAACATTTAAAAGTGACTGAGCTCAGGGAACACATCAGATCAAAATAATTTTTTTCCTGTATTTTAGTGAAAATTTTTGAAGTCTTGCTTTTTTCTTACAGTTCAAGATGGGAACATGCTGGTGACTCTCATGAAATGGGGGATCCACTTCTGTGCCCAGAAAAGAATTCTTTCAGATTAAGAATTCTTTCTTTTACTTACAACAGACCAATAGAAATTTTTATTTACAATAGACATTTTACTACACTTAATACAATTTAACACAAATTTTCATTACGGAAACACATCAGTTATATTTTAAATGGTGAATAAGCATTCCTTTACAATCTTAACATCCCCCAAATCACAGCATTATACCAATGACTGAGAAACCGAGAAACCTTCTCTCCTAAACTGGCTGCAAGCAATATCAGAAACACTGTCCACCCTGACTTGGAAGTTATTGAGATACAACAAAATGATCCATTATGTTTTGAATAAATCAGTTCTCAAGGGTTTTTCCAGTTTTTAAAGCCAGTTCACTCGCGAGGCACCTGTCCACACACTGGTGCCTAATTTGTTCACCACCAACATAGGTATGAGAATCAAATATTTTGGCCTGCCTGACTAGAGGACATTGGTGTTCTGATGATTTGTGCTGCAAGGCCTGAAGTTTGGGTGTGAATCACGGGTTGAGCAGGGCTCTGACAGAGGTGAGGACGCTCCTTCATCAGGATACAAGGCTGCTGTCATGCTGAGGGATGGGTGCCTAAGCCAGATGTAGGAATTGCTCAATCCTGGGTGGTGTCTGAAACTGTTACACACCGAAAGGTCGGGTAAGTTGAGGCTGGGTTGGGCTCAGCACTCCTCTCTGTGGGCTTAGGTATCTGTATTGCAGTTTTTCCTCTGGAAAGCAAGGGAGTTGGTGAACATCAGCTCCAGAGTGGTAGAAGAGTTGCCTAAGAGCAGGAGAACAGATTGGCAGGAGACGTGCTGTGGCCTCCAAAATGAGTTTTACCTTAAGCAGTGGTATTTAATGCATCATGGCCTGTGAAAGAGTAAAACATGTTTTTTCGTCCATCCTGGGCATGTGGGGAGGAATCCAGGTCTCCTTGTGATGGGATCCTTCCCTCACTCCCCACAGTGTTGCTGAAACATCGTCCCAGTCTCCTGCAGGAGGCTGTCTAAATCCTGCCCCAAGTCCCAGGGTCTGGCCCCCTGATCGTGGACCTCGAGACATGCCAAAGGAAAAAAAAATCCATTTCTGATAATGAATCTTGTTATTTTCCTAAACTCAGAGGAAATCTGCAGCACAGCTGGTGGTCCTGGAGGAGAGTGAAGGAATACTGCTTAATGAGAAGCTGGTGGGTTAATTAGTCCATTGTATGACATGGTTAGTCAATAGGAAACAAACACTCGGAAATTTTGAACGGCATAATCATGATTGACCTTAAGGTAGCGGTGGCCTAATAAGCAGTTAAATGCGCCTGAGCAAGAGGGGATGTTTGAGCAAGAGAGGATTAGCAGGAACTGTGCTGATGTGTCTCTGCACAGTTTGAAGCAGAAGAACTGTGAAAAGGAATGCATTACTGAGGCTTTTAGTAGCAGAAGAGAGACTGCAGCATTTCCAGCTCAATATGTGGTATCTCCTTGGTGTACTGACCCACAGAGTTTGTGGGTGCACACAGAGGTGCAGCACATATTGCAAGAGCTAGGAGCGAATATGGAAGGGAAAAAAAAGATAGGGATCTGAGCTTCAGGTTTATGTTTCCTTTTGGCCTACTCAGAGATCCTGAAAGGGCTTTGTCTTCCTCTCTCTGGCTCAGCACCCCAGTCACGTGCACCCAGACTGCCTCCTCTAGTGACTCTTTCAAAATGCATGCTTTTGCAACCTCTGCTTCTCCCTTTTGGCTTTATGCCAGCTGTTGCACTAACTACTCTGTTTTTTGGAATTTTTTTTTTTTTTAAAAAAAAAAAAGTATTTGCTAACTTGAAGTTCCAGGTATACGATTATTCCTTTCACAGTCATTTTGCTGTGGCCTACTAAGTTGTGTAGTCCTTCCCACACGTGGGTCTTTGAAGGAAGCTGCCACTACCAGCGTGTGCTTGCTCTGAGCACAGGATTTGCCTCCCTGCTGCCCCAGGCAGCTCAGTGCAGTCCTCCTTAGGGTCTTCTCCTCTCATACCTCCCGTTTCCTCTGACTCAGCTGACTGCTGAGCGTCTTGCAGTGCTTTCCTGGCTTTGGCCTTGGTTCTACAAGGGCTTCAGCTCCCTGCCATTACTCTCCTGTTGCTACTGGTTTCATTTCATCTGCTGTCCCGTGTCTGTTGCTATTTCATACAAGCCTGCCAGATTTGCCTGCATGATTGTTCTTTTGTCCAGATGGATGTTTAGCTCAGGCTATTTAGTGCTGATCTGGTTTTCCTATTGCTTTGTGTGTACCCGGGGGAAGAGGTTTTATATTAAAATTCTCCTGGAGTGCTGAGTCACTTGAACTCTGCTACTGTGTCATGTGCTCAATTGTCTGAGTACGGGACCTGGTTATGTCATATCTTGCAAAACGTATTTTCCGTTTCCCCATTGGAGTTTTGCCTGAATGGCTTCCAAATTATCCACCTACTAGAAACTGGGAAAGTTCTCTCTCATGATGTAATCCCCCTCTTAAAAGTCTGTTTTGATCTTTTCCAAGAACCTGGTTGGGATTTGATAGCTGGGATACTTTTTTGCATGTTTTGCTCTTTCTGTATATTGCTGGGCATTCAGGAAGTTTTACTCCTTGTGATTTGGCCAGCCATGTAATTCCCAAATGGCAACTGTTTGTCCTATTGCCCCATCAGATTATAGCCATGTTACTGTGTGCTCAGAGAGGTTCCCCTAATCCAGCAAACTCTTGATTGCACTCTGAAAGACGTGTAAATGTTGCTGGTTGGCTTTCCACTAGTGTTTCAGTGTTCACCATACCCTTCCTGTGGCTCACTGAGGCTAAGCTCAAGCCCAGAGAAATTCATTATCCACAGCACTTCCCCAAAAGACTTGTCTTGATGCAATGGTCAGCAGACAGTTTTGCCTTGAACAAACCAAGTGCTCTGGCCTCACTCACTGGTAATCAGCAGTGACACTTTTTTTTGTGATTCTGTTCATTGGTTTTGGGTCGATGCAGACACCCAAGTATCTGCAAGGCTTTCAGTGCTATTAGACTAGTGAGTCAGTCTGTGCCAGTTTCCAGAGATGTAACAGTCCTTTTTCTTTGCAGCCTTGTAGCTTCCTTCCTTAGTGACTACACCGTGCATTCCTCCTGTCTCATTGGCTGCATAGAAGCTTGTTTATAGCTTCACTTCCTTGTCTTGTGCCCTTGTCCATTAGAGTGCTTGACCTACAGTGGCTGCTGTCTCACCCTGAGGACATTCTCTGGCTCTGCTTTACCAGATGAGGGTTTATATTGTTCTGCCTCCTGCTGGGTCCTACAAACCCTAGGCAACGTGCTTTGTAAGAGTTTCTTGTTGGCGGTTTGCATTCATCTGATGGTTTTAGCATGACTTTTGGTATATCACCAACATGTAGTCACGTTTTTGTAGCCTTATACTGATGCTTATTGTTGCTGGGATGAGCATGCAACTGACTCCACTATTTGCATGGAAACGAGTCAGTTGTTGATCCTGCAGCCTCACGGTGGGTGTGCTGGTTGCATGGCTGGCAGCCTTCTTTTCCAGGCAACATAAGGCCACATCAGTCAATTGAATTGACCCAGGTGTGTATTGTGTTTCTTAACTAGCTTTAGCTTTAACCTATCTTTGCTGACCTCATGACTGCTATCCTCTCCCTTCAATAGATCAGCAGCCCTCACAATTTTCCAAGAATTGCCCCAGATTTAGATTTATTTCTCCAAGCTTCTGTTTCCTTAGGGTGAGTTCATCTCAAGAGTAAAACACTTAAATGTACATTAGCTGTAGGGGTCTACACATGCATGAGGTGTCTAAGCTTACATTATAGTCAATGAAGGTCCAGTCCAGAGAGCTGAAAGAACTCAACAGGCCAACTTTGGGTGCCTACTTTGAGGCAGAATGGCTGAATAGCTCTCCATTGCAATCTCCATTGCCTGTAGTTGCAAAGGAGGGAACGCTGTTGTTTAAAAAAAGTCTAGTGCTGTGTGAGGTCCCCTAGGATATCTGAAACATCTGCAGTGGATTGGCCAATACGACAGGGAGCAGCAATTGGAGACCAGGGCAGGTACTCCACAGAACCTAAAATTACACTGGACACATCAGCCTCCACAAACAGGACTTTAGACACCTACCACACATGTAGACACCTAAGGTTGGCTATCTCACTATCAGGAAGGTGTCTGGGACTACTTGAAATGCCCTTGGATGCCCTGCTTGACCTCCAGTTTCTGTTCCTGGGCATCTCACAGGGCACCCAGTTTGGGCAGTTGCATCTATCTCATCATGTTTACAAAGTGCCAGAGCATTATCTCAGCTGATTAATCTGCCACATATCTCCACAAACACTGTTGTTTGTTTCTGTGGTGTGTTGTTTCTTCCCTTTTCCCCAGTGAGATAATGAAGGAGTTTTCCACAATTTTCTCACTGGTATTCAACAGTCAGCTCTGAACACAGAGTCGTTACCACTCTTTTCATGCTCGTGCTTCTTCATTGTGCCTTTGTATTTTCTTTCTAGAGGTAACAGCTGTTCCTGGTTTTCCCTGTTTATTTATCATTTTCTCCCCATTCAAAATGAAATGACCAACAAAACCTCACCTTTTTGTGCTGTGTTGCAACTAATAACATTTAGTCTTCCATATCTCTGCTACTAAGAGCTGTTTGCAAGCTCTTGGTAGCAGAGCTATTTAAGAGTGCAAATTCATATTGTACCATATGTACTTAGAGAGGGTTAGGGATACCTCCTCCAGACTTTTTCTTCTTCCAGTCTGTACTTCATCTTCCAAGATTCAAATACATTTATGAAGGGGTAAAGTAGAAACATTTTTATTATGCTAAAGAAGAGAGAATGCTGGCAAATATCCTGATAGCCATATTCATGAGAATTGTTTCTCACTGTTGATACTGTGGCTCCAGATTGCATGAAAATAAATATTTCCTAATTACAACACATAGAAAACATAAGAATAAATGTGTATATATCGTGATTGAACACTAAAGTATTTTATTTGATTTTCAATTGTGTCAAATGGAGCACTTAATTGCTCCAGCAGCTAGCTTCAGTCTCTGACCTACATTTATGTCAAGAACTACATTAAAATACACGAAAGTAAAAGACAGGAATGGTTTTAGATAGCTTTTCCCAGTTTTTACCTGATGAATAAGAGACTGTCTCTGAATTAGAGACAAGTGTCACCCAAGCCCAGATCTCCAGTAGGTGTAAATGTGACTCACGAAAAGGGGGCTGAAAGACTTCAGGTAAAGGCAACAGTCCCCCCCCTCCCCCCATCCCATATGTTACTTTAAGAAAAGCAAACATTTGTAAAAGAAAGCCATCCAGCTAGAAACGTTGAGAACATGTGTTTTCATTATTGCAGCACAGCCAAAAGAGACAAACTTCCATTTACACAGTATCATATTTTTTTGCCAAATTAACAGTAACAGTACTATTAATATTTAATATTTATATGACACTGTCATCAGGAGGCCAGTCGGGTCCGATCCCTACTGTGTGAGATGTGCAGACACCAACAATGATTTAGATTACTTTTATTTATGTTGAGGAACCATTGTAATGTGCTGCAACACCATCATGCCTGCCAAGATGTGGGCCCCAGCTCCAAAAGGCTTAGGTGCATTTTTAGGACAATTTGCTTTTATAACTGTGAGTTTCAAGTAGAGTTCTTTCTCTGCAGTTTTTTTGCATAGCATTAGAAGTGAATTTATATGTTGAATCAGACAATTATGGGATCTGGTTCTGGTAGCACCTTTTCAGGATGTTACTGAGTAGTGGAAGATGGCAGGGATCTGCGTGGCAGGGATAGAGTTGCAGAAGGAAAGGTGTATGTATTTTTGTTTTGACATGGAAAACTTGAGCATCATGGAATTTATCTTTGTGTAAGTGTATAAAACCAGATCGGTTTGAACCTCCAGTGAAGCTGGTGAGATGTCTTGGTTTACCAAAGCCATATGA